>CAWUFW010003207.1:1747500-1894094 GCA_963921515.1 Calotriton arnoldi | reverse complement strand
TTACGTATTGCTCAGTGCAGTGGTGTTCGGGCAGTGTAGGGGGTCGTGCTGGGGCTGGTGTTTCATGGTTTAGGGCAGTGCAGTGGTGTTCGGGCAGTGTAGGGGGTCGTGCTGGGGGTGGTGTTTCAGGGCAGTGCAGTGGTGTTCGGGCAGTGTAGGGGGTCATGCTGGGGGTGGTGTTTCAGGGTTTAGGGCAGTGCAGTGGTGTACGGGCAGTGTAGGGGGTCTTGCTGGGGGTGGTGTTTCAGGGTTTAGGGCAGTGGTGTTCGGGCAGTGTAGGGGGTCTTGCTGGGGGTAGTGTTTCGGGGTTTAGGGCAGTGCAGTGGTGTTCGTGCAGTGTAGGGGGTCTTGCTGGGGGTGGTGTTTCAGGGTTTAGGGCAGTGCAGTAGTGTTCGGGCAGTGTAGGGGATCGTGCAGGGGGTGGTGTTTCAGGGTTTAGGGCAGTGCAGCGGTGTTCGGGCAGTGTAGGGGGTCGTGCTGGGGGTGGTGTTTCAGGGTTTAGGGCAGTGCAGTGGTGTTCGGGCAGTGTAGGGGGTCGTGCAGGGGGTGGTGTTTCAGGGTTTAGGGCAGTGCAGTGGTGTTCGGGCAGTGTAGGGGTCGTGCTGGGGCTGGTGTTTCAGGGTTTAGGGCAGTGCAGTGGTGTTCTGGCAGTGTAGGGGGTCTTGCTGGGGGTGGTGTTTCAGGGTTTAGGGCAGTGGTGTTCGGGCAGTGTAGGGGTCTTGCTGGGGGTGGTGTTTCAGGGTTTAGGGCAGTGCAGTGGTGTTCGGGCAGTGTAGGGGGTCTTGCTGGGGGTAGTGTTTCAGGGTTTAGGGCAGTGCAGTGGTGTTCGTGCAGTGTAGGGGGTCGTGCTGGGGATGGTGTTTCAGGGTTTAGGGCAGTGCAGTAGTGTTCGGGCAGTGTAGGGGGTCATGCAGGGGTGGTGTTTCAGGGTTTAGTGCAGTGCAGTGGTGTTCGGGCAGTGTAGGGGGTCGTGCTGGGGGTGGTGTTTCAGGGTTTAGGGCAGTGGTGTTCGGGCAGTGTAGGGGGTCTTGCTGGGGGTGATGTTTCAGGGTTTAGGGCAGTGCAGTGGTGTTCGGGCAGTGTAGGAGGTCTTGCTGGGGGTAGTGTTTCAGGGTTTAGGGCAGTGCAGTGGTGTTCGGGCAGTGTAGGGGTCATGCTGGGGGTGGTGTTTCAGGGTTTAGAGCAGTGCAGTGGTGTTCGGGCAGTGTAGGGGTCATGAAGGGGGTGGTGTTTCAGGGTTTAGGGCAGTGCAGTGGTGTTCGGGCAGTGTAGGGGTCATGAAGGGGGTGGTGTTTCAGGGTTTAGGGCAGTGCAGTGGTGTTCGGGCAGTGTAGGGGGTCGTGCTAGGGTATGTGTTTCAGGGTTTAGGGCAGTGCAGTGGTGTTCAGGCAGTGTAGGGGGTCGTGCAGGGGCTGGTGTTTCAGGGTTTAGGGCAGTGCAGTGGTGTTCGGGCAGTGTAGGGGGTCGTGCTGGGGGTAGTGTTTTAGAGTTTAGGGTAGTGCAGTGGTGTTTTGTGTAGTGTAGGGGGTCATGTTTTAGGGTAGTGCAGTGGTGTTTGGGCAGTGTAGGGGGTCGTGCTGGGGGTGGTGTTTCAGGGTTTGGGGCAGTGCAGTGGTGTTCGAGCAGTAAAGGGGGTCGTGCTGGGGGTGGTGTTTCAGGGTTTAGGGCAGTGCAGTGGTGTTCGGGCAGTGTAGGGGGCGGTGCAGGGGGTGGTGTTTCAGGGTTTAGGGCAGTGCAGTGGTGTTCGGGCAGTGTAGGGGGTGCTGCAGGGGGTGGTGTTTCAGGGTTTAGGGCAGTGCAGTGGTGTTCGGGCAGTGTAGGGGGTCATGCAGGGGTGGTGTTTCAGGGTTTAGGGCAGTGCAGTGGTGTTCGGGCAGTGAAGGGGGTCGTGCTGGGGCTGGTGTTTCAGGGTTTAGGGCAGTATAGTGGTCGGGCAGTGTAGGGGGTCGTGCTGGGGCTGGTGTTTCAGGGTTTAGGGCAGTGCAGTGGTGTTCAGGCAGTGTAGGGGGTCATGCTGGGGCTGGTGTTTCAGGGTTTAGGGCAGTGCAGTGGTGTTCGGGCAGTGTAGGTGGTCGTGCTGGGGCTGGTGTTTCAGGGTTTAGGGCAGTGCAGTGGTGTTCGGGCAGTGTAGGGGGTCATGCTGGGGCTGGTGTTTCAGGGTTTAGGGCAGTGCAGTGGTGTTCGGGCAGTGTAGGGGGTCTTGCTGGGGCTGGTGTTTCAGGGTTTAGGGTAGTGCAGTGGTGTTCGGGCAGTGTAGGGGGTCGTGCTGGGGGTGGTGTTTCAGGGTTTAGGGCAGTGCAGTGGTGTTTGGGCAGTGTAGGGGGTCATGCTGGGGCTAGTGTTTCAGGATTTAGGGCAGAGCAATGGTGTTCAGGCAGTGTAGGGGGTTTTGCTGGAGGTGGTGTTTCAGGGTTTAGGGCAGTGCAGTGGTGTTCATGCAGTGTAGGGGTGGTGTTTCAGGGTTTAGGGCAGTGGTGTTCAGGCAGTGTAGGGGGTCTTGCTGGGGTTGATGTTTCAGGGTTTAGGGCAGTGCAGTGGTGTTCGGGCAGTGTAGGGGGTCGTGCTGGGGGTGGTGTTTCAGGGTTTAGGGCAGTGCAGTGGTGTTCCGGCTGTGTAGGAGGTCATGCAGGGGGTGATGTTTCAGGGTTTAGGGCAGTGCAGTGGTGTTCGGGCAGTGTAGGGGGTCATGCTGGGGGTGGTGTTTCAGGGTTTAGGGCAGTGCAGTGGTGTTCGGGCAGTGTAGGGTGTCGTGCTGAGGGGTGGTGTTTCAGGGTTTAGGGCAGTGCAGTGGTGTTCAGGCAGTGTAGGGGGTCATGCAGGGGGTGGTGTTTCAGGGTTTAGGGCAGTGCAGTGGTGTTTGGGCAGTGTAGGGGGTCGTGCAGGGGGTGGTGTTTCAGGGTTTAGGGCAGTGCAATGGTGTTCGGCCAGTGTAGGTGGTCTTGCTGGGGGTGGTGTTTCAGGCTTTAGTGCAGTGGTGTTCGGGCAGTGTAGGGGGTCTTGCTGGGGGTGGTGTTTCAGGGTTTAGGGCAGTGCAGTGGTGTTCGGGCAGTGTAGGGGGTCTTGCTGGGGCTGGTGTTTCAGGGTTTAGGGCAGTGCAGTGGTGTTTGGGCAGTGTAGGGGGTCGTGCTGGGGCTGGTGTTTGAGGGTTTAGGGTAGTGCAGTGGTGTTCGGGCAGTGTAGGGGGTCGTGCTGGAGCTGGTGTTTCAGGGTTTAGGGCAGTGCAGTGGTTTTCGGGCAGTGTAGGCGGTCGTGCTGGGGCTGGTGTTTCAGGGTTTAGGGCAGTGCAGTGGTGTTCGGGCAGTGTACGGGGTTGTGCTGGGGCTGGTGTTTCAGGGTTTAGTGCAGTGGTGTTCGGGCAGTGTAGGGGGTCGTGCTGGGGGTGGTGTTTCAGGGTTTAGGGCAGTGCAGTGGTGTTCGGGCAGTGTAGGGGGTCGTGCTGGGGCTGGTGTTTCATGGTTTAGGGCAGTGCAGTGGTGTTCGGGCAGTGTAGGGGGTCGTGCTGGGGGTGGTGTTTCAGGGCAGTGCAGTGGTGTTCGGGCAGTGTAGGGGGTCATGCTGGGGGTGGTGTTTCAGGGTTTAGGGCAGTGCAGTGGTGTACGGGCAGTGTAGGGGGTCTTGCTGGGGGTGGTGTTTCAGGGTTTAGGGCAGTGGTGTTCGGGCAGTGTTGGGGTCTTGCTGGTGGTAGTGTTTCGGGGTTTAGGGCAGTGCAGTGGTGTTCGTGCAGTGTAGGGGGTCTTGCTGGGGGTGGTGTTTCAGGGTTTAGGGCAGTGCAGTAGTGTTCGGGCAGTGTAGGGGATCGTGCAGGGGGTGGTGTTTCAGGGTTTAGGGCAGTGCAGCGGTGTTCGGGCAGTGTAGGGGGTCGTGCTGGGGGTGGTGTTTCAGGGTTTAGGGCAGTGCAGTGGTGTTCGGGCAGTGTAGGGGGTCGTGCAGGGGGTGGTGTTTCAGGGTTTAGGGCAGTGCAGTGGTGTTCGGGCAGTGTAGGGGTCGTGCTGGGGCTGGTGTTTCAGGGTTTAGGGCAGTGCAGTGGTGTTCTGGCAGTGTAGGGGGTCTTGCTGGGGGTGGTGTTTCAGGGTTTAGGGCAGTGGTGTTCGGGCAGTGTAGGGGGTCTTGCTGGGGGTGGTGTTTCAGGGTTTAGGGCAGTGCAGTGGTGTTCGGGCAGTGTAGGGGGTCTTGCTGGGGGTAGTGTTTCAGGGTTTAGGGCAGTGCAGTGGTGTTCGTGCAGTGTAGGGGGTCGTGCTGGGGATGGTGTTTCAGGGTTTAGGGCAGTGCAGTAGTGTTCGGGCAGTGTAGGGGGTCATGCAGGGGGTGGTGTTTCAGGGTTTAGTGCAGTGCAGTGGTGTTCGGGCAGTGTAGGGGGTCGTGCTGGGGGTGGTGTTTCAGGGTTTAGGGCAGTGGTGTTCGGGCAGTGTAGGGGGTCTTGCTGGGGGTGATGTTTCAGGGTTTAGGGCAGTGCAGTGGTGTTCGGGCAGTGTAGGAGGTCTTGCTGGGGGTAGTGTTTCAGGGTTTAGGGCAGTGCAGTGGTGTTCGGGCAGTGTAGGGGTCATGCTGGGGGTGGTGTTTCAGGGTTTAGAGCAGTGCAGTGGTGTTCGGGCAGTGTAGGGGTCATGAAGGGGGTGGTGTTTCAGGGTTTAGGGCAGTGCAGTGGTGTTCGGGCAGTGTAGGGGTCATGAAGGGGGTGGTGTTTCAGGGTTTAGGGCAGTGCAGTGGTGTTCGGGCAGTGTAGGGGGTCGTGCTAGGGTATGTGTTTCAGGGTTTAGGGCAGTGCAGTGGTGTTCAGGCAGTGTAGGGGGTCGTGCAGGGGCTGGTGTTTCAGGGTTTAGGGCAGTGCAGTGGTGTTCGGGCAGTGTAGGGGGTCGTGCTGGGGGTAGTGTTTTAGAGTTTAGGGTAGTGCAGTGGTGTTTGTGTAGTGTAGGGGGTCATGTTTTAGGGTAGTGCAGTGGTGTTTGGGTAGTGTAGGGGGTCGTGCTGGGGGTAGTGTTTTAGGGTTTAGGGTAGTGCAGTGGTGTTTGGGTAGTGTAGGGGGTCGTGCTGGGGGTAGTGTTTTAGGTAGTGCAGTGGTGTTTGTGTAGTGTAGGGGGTTGTGCTGGGGGTAGTGTTTTAGGGTTTAGGGTAGTGCAGTGGTGTTTGTGTAGTGTAGGGGGTCATGTTTTAGGGTAGTGCAGTGGTGTTTGGGTAGTGTAGGGGGTCGTACTGGGGGTAGTGTTTTAGGATTTAGGTTAGTGCAGTGGTGTTGGGGTAGTGTTTTAGGGTTTAGGGTAGTGCAGTGGTGTTTGTGTAGTGTAGGGGGTCATGCTGGGGGTAGTGTTTTAGGGTTTAGGATAGTGCAGTGGTGCTTGTGTAGTGTAGGGGGTCGTGCTGGGGTAGTGTTTTAGGGTTTAGGGTAGTGCAGTGGTGTTTTTGTAGTGTAGGGGGTCATGTTTTAAGATGCAACGCTCCAATACCTGACCAGTCTGCACTACATAAAACTGCAAAAAAACTAAAAATAAAAAGTGTTTTGCACACTTTTGTCATTGGGCTATATGTGGGCTACATCTCGGTAATATTTGTGCTACATTTGGGCTCTTTTTTCACTGGTGGCCATCTTGGAAGACTTCTTTGTTATGAAGTTTCCTAATTTCCTCATTTACTGCAGTCTCCTCAGTAGGAAATGCTTTCAGTTTTTTACTTTGATTCCATCAAGAAGGCATTCAGATGTGTCACACATTTGCCATAAATTCAGAATGTTAGCACTCTAGTTGTTCATTAGATCACTGTAGTAAAGCTACTGCTCACCAAGGAGTTAACTGGAAGTCTACTGCTGGTATTGAAAGTGATTGTTTCAGTCTGCATGTCAGAATTTTCTAATGAAATAGAAGAGGATTTGAGATCTCACTTAAAACATGCACTAAATTTTCTTTTGCAGCACTAACCATAATTTCTATGGCAAAATGAACCCCCTCATTTTGTTCCTTTTTAAATTAAATGTTTTAAGTGTTACCAGTTTATTCCAATCAAGATGGCTTCAGGTGTGCCATACTTTTGTCATAAGTAAGACTGTTAGCGCTCTAGTTGTTCTTTAGAACACTCTGGGAAGCTGCAGTAGAACACAAAGGCATCAACTGACAGGCTGCTCCTGTTGAAATATAACAGGAAGATATTTGAGATCTCACTTAAAACATGTCCTAATTTTTCTTTCTACAGCACTAACCATAATTTCTATGGCAAAATGAACCCCCTCATTTTGTTCCTTTTTAAATTAAATGTTTTAAGTGTTACCAGTTTATTCCAATCAAGATGGCTTCAGGTGTGCCATACTTTTGTCATAAGTAAGACTGTTAGCGCTCTAGTTGTTCTTTAGAACACTCTGGGAAGCTGCAGTAGAACACAAAGGCATCAACTGGCAGGCTGCTCCTGTTGAAATATAACAGGAAGATATTTGAGATCACACTTGAAACATGTCCTAATTTTTCTTTCCAGAGCACTAACCATAATTTCTATGACAAGATGAACCCCATCATTTTGTTCCTTTTTAAATTAAATGTTTTAAGTGTTACCAGTTTATTCCAATCAAGATGGCTTCAGGTGTGCCATACTTTTGTCATAAGTAAGGCTGTTAGCGCTCTAGTTGTTCTTTAGAACACTCTGGGAAGCTGCAGTAGAACACAAAGGAATCAACTGACGGTCTCTGCCCTTGTTGGATGTACATGTTTTACTGAGAATGTCAGACTTCATTCTCACATGACTGAGAAAGATAATGTGAATTTACAGAAAATATGCTCTCATTTTAGCTTCTGGAGCACCTTCCAAAACTGTATGGGACAAGCATGTGAAAATAGTTTTCTCTCAAACATGATTCATGATATCCCAGCAGAAGGTTTTTCACAGGGTAAAATCACCTTAGAACACACCACAATTCCTGAAATTAGTATGGTACCATCAACAAATGAATTCTAATGTAACTAAAGTCTGTTATCACCCTTTATAGTTCTCCTTTTGGTAACCCTCAAAATCTTCGATTCACTACAATGCATTTCAATGGGGTACTATCATGTATATTGGTCCCAAGATGGCTGCCAGCAATTCCAGGATGAAGTGCTGACAGCCAATCAGATCTCACGATGACATGTGTGGTTAGGCTCCGCCCAGATATATATGTGTTTTTACTTTTGATTTTCTCAGCAACTACTGAACAGATTTACACCATTTAACAAAAAGGGTTCTTTTTGAACCAAGAACTACCTCTTTGCCAAATTTGGTGTAATTCCGTTCAGCAGTTCGGGCTGTAGCCTTGCATAAAGTTTCCTATGGGAAATTGATTTTTGACTCTTATTTTTTTAATTTCTCCGCAACTACTGAACGGATTTACACCATTTAACAAAAAGGGTTCTTTCTGAACCAAGAACTACCTCTTTGCCAAATTTGGTGTAATTCCGTTCAGCAGTTCGAGCTGTAGCCGTGTCTAAAGTTTCCTATGGGAAAATGAATGGGGAAAACACGTTTTGGGACCCCCTTTTTATCGGCCCCCGCTGACGAATCACCCTGAGACTTTCAGGGTAGGAGCGGACCGGAGCGGGCCATAAAGTTTGAAAATTTCGCGAAGATTCGTCAACCGACGCAAGAGTTATTTCAAATAGAATGTCGCGGATTTCCTATGGAAAATAGGTCCTAACTATAACTATCTACTGGCGACCGCCAGTAGATAATATATATATATATATTTATATATATATATTTATTTATTTTTTTGCCTACTGGCGGTCGCCTGTAGGTAGTTATAGTTAGGAGACCTAGGGGCATATCGATCAAGAAAGCGTTTTGCGAGTCCTTAATAGCGAATTTTAGCGATTCGCTATTAAGGACTCGCAAAGGCAATGTATGTAGGATTCGCAATATTAATTGCGATTCCTACGTATTCCTTAATTGCAATTCGCAAATTGCGATTCGCAATTAAGGAATACCTTCCCATTCATTACTATGGGCCTAGAGGCCCATAGGAATAAATGGGAAGACATTCGCAATTTGCGAGTACCCATTAGGTACTCGCAAATTGCGAATGCAATTTCAAGGGTGCAAGGGTGTCAAAAGGACACCCTGTTGCACTCCTGAAATAAGCATGTGTGCACATATGGCGCACATACATGCCTTAATGGCATGTATGTGCGCCACATGGCACTTTGAAAAATGCAAAAAAGTGCATTTTTCAAAGAAATCACAAATTACCACCAACTTGAAGTTGGTGGTAATTTGCGATTTCTAAAGGCAAAATCGCACAACTTGGGTGCGTCCAGAATTACATTTAAGAAATCGCAATTTGCGATTCCTTAAATGCATTCACAGAATAAGGAATCTCAAATTTTGTGATTCCCTATTGTGCGAGGGCCTTTTGGGATGATACATCCCAAAAGGCTTTTTCCCGTTCGCAAACGGGCCGATTCTGAGAATCTGCCCATTTGCGAACGGGAAAAAGGCTTCATACATATGCCCCATGGTTTCGATAGGAAAATCATTTTTTGACTAGCCTATATCTTTGGCATCGCTTGATGAATCTTCACAAAAATTTTCCCAAATCGGTGCCCAGGTGATTCTTGTGGTCCATGGAAAGTTTCTGGGTGATCCGTCAAAGGGGGACTGAGAAAAAGGGAGGGTCAAAAACACTGTGTTTTCCATGTTAATTCCCATAGGACCTTTAGACACGGCTGCAGCCCAAACTGCTGAACGGAATTGCACCAAATTTGGCAGGAAGGTAGATGTTGGTCCAGGGAAGTGTCTTTTTGTGATCTGGTGTAAATCCGTTCAGTAGTGGTCGAGTTATTAACCGAAAACCAGATTTGTATATTTAGGGACGCAGATCCTCTGAGGATGCGACAGTCCCCGTGTTCAAATCGGATTGGCTGCCAACACTTCAAACCAGGAAGTGTTGGCAGCCATCTTGGGATTTGGCTTGAGCTGAGTCATAGAAAAAACATTAAAAAAAGAAAAGGGGGCAAGGTAGAAATACCCTAACCCCTTAGGCCTCTTCGGGGTGTCCCACAGGGATCCTACAGGGCCAAAAAACATCTTTTTAAAAATAGAATTCAGCGTGAGTCACCTTGGTTCCACGGCTCCCACCAAAATATTTGTTAAAAATATGAAACTTGGGCTCCTGCGCTTTGTTAGTAATCGGCCCCAGGGTGGGCCAGGTCCTGGGGGCATGTTGCTAATAAAGGAGGGTGGCGCATGGGCCCCGACTCCTGGAGCTTATTAATGCCCCAGGCAACACCACCTCCTTGGGGCAAATTAATTTTAAAGGGGGGCATCTCGGACCCCCCCAGTCCCCGGGGACCACCCCCTCCCCAGGGACACATGCCCAAAAAAAATCGGGAGCACCTCTTGGACCTCCCTTGCCCTGGGGACCACCACCTCCCTGGGGCTAATGTATTATCATGGGGGGGGCCTCTCGGACCCCCCAGGCCCGGAGGACCACCACCTCGCCAGGGCCATAATGAATATGTATTGGGGGGCCTCAGGGACCCCCTTCGGACCCGGAGACCACCACCTCACCAGGGCCATCTTATTTTTCAATAATTTGGAGGGGGTCATGCTGCCCCCCTACGGGGCCTTTTCTCGGCCCCGGGGACCACCACCTCCCCAGGGCTGGCAGTACACACATAAAGGAGGCAGGCCGCGCGGCCCCCCTCCTGGAGCCATAGATGGCCCTGGGGACCGTCACCTCCCAGGGCTGGCTCCTGCTATGTCCCAGGGTGCCCACCCTGGGAAATAGCTCTTTGCTGTGGCTTGTCGGGAGCTTTACCGCTCCCGCCAAGCCACCGCTCCCGCCAAGCCACAGCAAACGCTCCGCTTCCAGCAAGCGAGAGTATAAAAAATGCTCTTGCTTGCTCGAAGCAGAGCAGAATTGCATTTAGACAGAGGGAGCTGCATGATCAGCAGCTCCCTTTGTCTAAAAGCATGGCTGGCTCCCACTGTATGGGCGAATGAATGGTTGTGTGAGTGGCTCTATGGAGGAGTGAGTGGGTGTGTAAGTACTGGTATGGGTCTGTAAATGGGTATGTGAGTGGTTGTGTTGGTGTGTGAATGGGTGTACGAGAGGTTGTACGGGGTGTGATTGAGTGTGCAAGTGGTTCTGTTGATGATGTTATCAGTGATGTCATTTGAGATGTGATTAATGATGTAATCAGTAATGTCATTGACCATGTCATGAGTGATGTAATATGTGAGGTCATAAGCAGTGCATTGTGGGGGCGTAAGTTATAGTTAGCTCAGGTGACTATAACTACCCAATTTCACTGGTTTTGTACGAGTGAAATCTGAGCCTAACTATAACGTCCCTGTAACCTTTGTTTTTTTAATGAATATATTATCTACTGGCGGTCGCCAGTAGATAGTTATAGTTACAACCTATTATCCATAGGAAATCCGCGACATTCTATTTGAAATAACTCTCTTGCCGGTTGACGTATCTTCGCAAAATTTTCAAACTTTATGGCCCGCTCCGGTCCGCTCCTACCCTGAAAGTCTCGGGGGATTCGTCAAGCGGGGGCCGAGAAAAGGGGGTCCCAAAACGCGTTTTCCCCATGCAATTTTCCATAGGAAACTTTAGACACGGCTACAGCCCGAACTGCTGAACGGAATTACACCAAATTTGGCAAAGAGGTAGTTCTTGGTTCAGAAAGAACCCTTTTGTTAAATGGTGTAAATCCGTTCAGTAGTTGCTGAGAAAATCAAAAGTAAAAAGATAGTGATATCTATGGCCGAGTAGGGTCCGCGTACCCTCCCGATCACGAGCTGCATGTTAATTGGCTGTCAGCTGGCTGTCAACATTCCGATTCAGGAAATGTTGGCAGCCATTTTGTCCCTCGGTAGAACCGAGGGACAGAAACAAGTGCGCAAAGCGCACAAAGGGAGCAGGGTAGAAACACCCTGACCCCCTAGGTTTGCTCAGGGGTCCCACAAGGACCCCTGGGCAAAAAATAAATAAATAATTTTTAAAAAAATCGGCAGGATGCGCTCAGGGTGCGCGAATCCTGCCGAAAAAAAATCGAAGCGCGGTCTCCCGCGCTTCGATTGTATTTGCCCCCGGGTGGCCCAAGTCCCGGGGGCATGGTGGGGGGGTTAATTTTATGTGTGGGGGCCTCAAGGGCCCCCAAGCCCGGGGACCGCCACCCCCGGGGCTTTGTTGCAAAAATAGTGCGGGAGGGCTCTTCTGCCCTCCCGCAGCCCCGAGGACCGCCACCCCCGGGGCTTCTTTTTTAATTTGAATAAGGTGTGGGGGGCTCCAGCCCCCACACGCCCGGGGACCACCACCTCCCGGGGCACTTATAAAATAAATGTGGGGGTCCATTACGGACCCCCAGAGCCCGGGGACCACCACCTCCCGGGGCTTTCAAAATGTAGGGAGGGGGCCGCGCGGCCCCCTCCTGGAGCCTGTGGTGGCCCTGGGGACCGCCACCCCCAGGGCCGGCTCCTGCAGTGTCCCGGGGTGCCTACCCCGGGACACTGCTGTTTGCAATGACAGGACGGGAGCCTCGCGGCTCCCGTCCTGCCATAGCAAACTGCTTTGGATATTGGAAGAGAGAGCAGGGAAACCTGCTCTCTCTTGCAATATCCAAAGCACAGCTTTTCCACATGGGGAGCAGCATGTTAGCTGCTCCCCATGTGTAAGCAATGCCGGCTCCCGTAGGACACGGGGAGCCGGCGGGACTGTGGGGGTTTGGGGACCCCCACAGTCCCCAACGAGAGCCAGCCCCGGGGGATGGGGTCCCCGGGGCAAGTAGTGGCTCGGGAGGGGGCCACGCGGCCCCCTCCCCAAAAAATAAAAAAATAAAACGGAAAGGCCGGCCCCGGAGGATGGGGTCCCCGGGGCCATAAATGGCCTGAGGAGGGGGGCCACGCAGCCCCCTCCAAAGAAAAAAACAAAAAACGAGGCCATGCCCCAGGGGATGGGGTCCCCGGGGCCAATACAGGCCCAGGGAAGGGGGCCACGCGGCCCCCTTCCCGTTTTTTAAAAATATTTAATTTAAAAAAGGGGGTAAGGCCCTGGGGGATGGGGTCCCCAGGGCATAAAAACTGGAAAAAGGAAGGGGGCCACAGAGCCCCCTTCAGGGGACAAAAAAAAATTTTAAAAACGATCGGGCCCGCAGGCCCCGCCCCTTCCTTCACCACTCTGCAAACGCGCCCCTGGCGTGTTTGCAGATGAAGTAATTCCCGTTCAATACTGGGGGTCCCTGGGGGCCAACTAGCCCACCAGGAACCTCCAGTATGCGCCAGGGGCTGCCTTGCATAGAGGTGTACAGAGGCCACGCCCCTTTTTACACCTCTCTGCAACGCAGCTCTGTGGCGCTTAATGGAGGTAGCTGGTGGGCTAGTTGCACCCCAGGGACCCTCAGGATTTAAGGGGACTTAATCCCCCGACTTAAAACGCGCCACGGGCGCGTTTGCACAGTGGTGAAGGGAGGGGCGGGGCTTCAGGTGACATGTGTGCAAACAGGCCCCGTGGCGCGTTTTAAGATGGGGAATTAAATCCCCTTCAATCCTGAGGGTCTCTGGGGCCAACTAGCCCAACAGGTACATCCAGAAAGCGCCACAGAGCTGCGTTGCAGAGAGGTGTAAAAGGGGTGTGGCCTCTCTGCACGTCTCTGCAACGCAGCCCCTGGCGCATACTGGAGGTTCCTGGTGGGCTAGTTGGCCCGTAGGGACCCACATGATTCAAGGGGACTTAATCCCCCAACTTAAAACGCGCCACGGGGCGCGTTTGCACAGATGTCACCTCAGGCCCCGCCCCTCCCTTCACCATTGTGCAAATATTCTTCTAAAATCATCCGAAATACGAATTCCGATTTACTCACCTGTTATCAGGAGAGACCTCAGTGCTGCATCTTTCAGCCCAGTACTAATCCTGAAAAGTAATTTTAACCGTACTTACCAGTAACTTGAATTTCCTTCCATAGGATATCATTGCCTGCTTTTTGCTGAAAAAGTTTCTAAGTGTTGATTTTGAAACATACAAATATTCCTCTAAAATCAGCCGAAATCCGAATTCTGATTTACTCACCTGTTATCAGGAGAGACCTCAGTGCTGCATCTTTCAGCCCAGTACTAATCCTGAAAAGTAATTTTAACCGTACTTACCAGTAACTTGAATTTCCTTCCATAGGATATCATTGCCTGCTTTTTTGCTGAAAAAGTTTCTAAGTGTTGATTTTTGAAACATACAAATATTCCTCTAAAATCAGCCGAAATCCGAATTCTGATTTACTCACCTGTTATCAGGAGAGACCTCAGTGCTGCATCTTTCAGCCCAGTACTGGTCCTGAAAAGTAATTTTAACCGTACTTACCAGTAACTTGAATTTCCTTCCATAGGCTAACATTGACTGGTTTCACTTGGAAATTCTTCTAAGTGTGGAGTTTTGGAACTTTAAATTATTCTTCTAAAATCAGCCGAAATACGAATTCCGATTTACTCACCTGTTATCAGGAGAGAATCCAGTGCTGCATCTTTTAGCCCAGCACTGACCCTGAAAAGTAATTTTAACTGTACTTACCAGTAACTTATCTTTTCTTCCATAGGAATCCATTGTCTGGTTTTCAGCAG
Organism: Calotriton arnoldi; assembly: GCA_963921515.1. Taxonomy (NCBI): domain Eukaryota; kingdom Metazoa; phylum Chordata; class Amphibia; order Caudata; family Salamandridae; genus Calotriton; species Calotriton arnoldi. The sequence goes on along the minus strand of CAWUFW010003207.1, from coordinate 1,880,525 downwards.
AAAAGTTTCAAAGTGTCGATTTTCACAAACTACAAATATTCCTTAAAAATCGCCTGTATGACTTAAACGCATTTTTCAACTGTTTACAGGAGATGCACCAGTGCTGGATCCAGGATCCAACACTGAGTAAGAAAAAGTAACGATAACAGTTTTTACCTGCTAAGTGAATTTCCTTCCATAGGATAACATTGGTGATTCTATGAGGAAAAGTTTCTAAGTGTCAACTTTTAAAATACAATAATATTCCTTAAAAATCACGACTGTAACCAAAACGCTTTTACTCAACTGTTTACAGGAGATGTCCCAGGACTGAATCTAGGATCCAGTCCTGTGGTTAGAAAAGTAATCCATAAAGTAACTAATTGCATTTAACTAGAAATTCACATTGAGCTGAATGTTGCATTGTGTTTGAAAATGTGTTGCCCATTGCAACAACTGTAACTACCGTACTTAAAAGTCTATTGCCTATGTGCTAAGTATTTAAACTAAAGTAATTCATTCTGAGAAAGTATTTTTTGTTATGTAATGTATAATGTAATTACAATGTAATTTAAAAAATAAAATATGTAAAAGAAATTGTTTCTAAAAATGTAGTAAATCAGTATGAAAAAAATTAATATAAAAATGAATACATTTAAAAAATGTCATTTAAAAACCTTTGAAATTCACTGAAAAAACCGTAGGTTTCAAGCACGTTATAGTTACAAATTAGCATTTAAAAACCTTTGAAATTCACTGAAAAAACCATAGGTTTCAGATATGTTATAGTTACAAATTAGCATTTAAAAAACCTTTGAAATTCACTGAAAAACCATAGGTTTTAGGGACAGTTATAGTTAGTTGGACATTTCACTCGTACAAAACCCGTGAAATTCCCCGTTATAGTTAGTTCAGCTAACTATAACTCGCGCCCGCAATGCACTGCTGATGACGTCACATATTACATCACTCATGACATGGTCAGTGACATCACTGATGACATCACTGATGACATCTCAAATGACATCACTGATGACATCATCCACGTGATAATCTGATGCAGCTCCTCACACCCTAATATAACCTTTGATACACCCAATCTAAATTACAGACTGCCATTCGCAAAACTATAGACACTCCAACACCAATAACTACATACCCACTCACTGATTCTTAGGTCTATACACACACATCCACTCACTCACCCGTACAGTCACTCATACTTATGGTCACTCAGTACAGGACTATCATATGCACTCTTACTCCTATATAGACACTCAAACACCGCCACTCATCCATAGAGGTACTCACACACCTAGTCAGTCATGCAAATAATTAAACACACTCCAATTTACTCACCTATACAGTTATACACACACCAGCTCACTTAATCATACAAATACTAGCACATTGTTACGCTCTTATACAATCACTGATACAAGCACACACTCATCCATACAGCCACTATCACAATCACTCACTCTCGCTTATAGCTATTTATATACTCCAACACACATATATACTGCCTTTCACATATGTAGTTACTCACACATGTACCACTGGGACATACATTCACTCACTAACACACTCTTACACACACTTACCCACCCATACAGTCTATCACAGATGCACTCTTGAAACCATCCACCCAGTGAATCACCCACTCACACATCTATGCACAGAGTCGCACACACCCCACCCACACAAACACTCAGGCACCCATACAGATACTCAGACAACCAATCAATAACTCATATAGACACTCATGTAGCTATTCACAAACCCATGCATCCACTTACACAGCAACAGACAGACGGATACAGACATTCACCCAGTTTAGTCACTAACCCATGCATTCAGTAAGATACGTTAAATCACTCACTTATAGAGTCAGTCACGCACCTACTAAATCATCCATACAGACACTTACACACCCACTCATTCTTCAATACGTCTTTTCCTATATATATTAAAAATATTTAAACTTTACAGAAACACAGTCACTGGATGATGTCATCAGTGATGTCATTTGAGATGTCATCAGTGATGTCATCAGTGATGTCACTGACCATGTCATGAGTGATGTAATATGTGACGTCATCAGCAGTGCATTGCGGGGGCGCGAGTTATAGTTAGCTGAACTAACTATAACGGGGGAATTTCACGGGTTTTGTACGAGTGCAATGTCCAACTAACTATAACTGTCCCTAAAACCTATGGTTTTTTCAGTGAATATATATATATATATATATATATATATATATATACACATTTAACACTGTGAAAGAGACAGGTATGAATATACCATGATTTATTGGTCTGAGTATGATTTGTTAGTTGATTATGTTGTGCTTTTAGCTGTTGTTATTTATTAGAATAAATATTGTGAAGTCATAAGCTTTGCATGTGGTGTGCGGCGCATAACCACAGTTAACCATAATTTCACCCTAGTCACCTTTTTTCAGTGCATTTTTCCTTTTTTACTCATACACCACAAAGAACAGTTTCCTGCACCCGATGTGGCCTTCGGCTGTGTGCAGAGGTGGTTAGCCATTTGACCTGGCCGTAGGAGAGCCCTGCGCCCATCTCGCCACTGGTGGCCAGCCCTGCTGCGCAAGGAGATGACCACTGAGCCTGCCTTTGGCTAAACCTGCTGCGCAAGGGATGACCCCTGAGCCTGTCTTTGGCCAGGCCCTTCTGCACAAGTGGATGGTATCCCAGCCTGCCTTGGGCCAGCCCTGTTGTTCAAGGAGATGACCCCGAGCCTGCCTTTGGTCATCCCTACTGTGCAAGGGGACGGCCCCTGAGCCTGCCTTGGCCCAGCTCTGCTGCACAAGGGGATGACCCCTGAGCCTGTCTTTGGCCAGGCCCTTCTGCACAGGTGTATGGTATCCCAGCCTGCCTTGGGCCAGCCCTGCTGTCCAAGGAGATGACCCCCGAGCCTTCCTTTGGTCATCCCTACTGTACAAGGGGACGACCCCCGAGTGTGCCTTTGACCATACCTGCTACGCAAGGGGATGACCACTGAGCCTGTCTTTGACGATCCCTGCTACGTAAGGGGATGACCCCTGAGCCTGCCTTGGCCCAGCTCTGAGCACAAGGGGATGTCCCCTGAGCCTGCCTTGGCCCAGCTCTGCTGCACAAGAGGATGACCCCCGAGCCTGTCTTGGCCCAGCTCTGCTGACCCCTGAGCCTGTCTTTGGCCAGCCCTGCTGTTCAAGAGGATAACCCCTGAGCCTGCCTTTGGCCAGCCCTGCAGCACAAGGTGATGACCCATGAGTCTGTCTTTGGCCAGGCCCTGCTGTGCAAGGGAATGACCCCTGAGCCTGCCTTTAGCCAGCCCTGTTGTGCAAGGGCATGACCCCCAAGCCAGCCTCGGGCCAGGCCCTGCATGTTCCTTTTAATTTGTTGTGGTTTGCAGATCCTATCATAGAGTTTGCAGAACCTCACTGACTTGTGGACCATTGTTAGACCTTACGTGGGGTCTGCAGACCAGGCTGTGTTCACTTGAACCCCGTGAAAGGTCCAGCACAGACCCACAAACCTTGCTGCAGGTTCACAGTCCTGGCCACGGTTTGCAGATCTAGGGAGCCACAGTCGTGGTGCAAACCTAGCCCCGAGGCCCACAAACCATGGAGTAAATTCAATGCTTTTTTAAATAAAAGGTATTCATGGGGGGGTCCATTTCGGGTCCCCCACCTGAGCCGGGGGTTACAGGATGCATCGTCTGTTTCTTTCCAACGCTTTAAAGTTTTTTCTAGGATGCATTGATCGAGGAAATGACTTATTGTTTCTTCAGTCTATACACAGGTCAAACAGAAAATGTCCATCCATTGTTAGAAAAGTGTTGTTTCTTGTTTCATGAAGAATAAAGGTCTTCAGTACTGTCGCAGCCTGTGTAGTTGAGTGATTGAATGAAGTGTAATTTATATATTGCTACTGTTACCCCAAAAGGCATCAAGGGGCCGGATTCACAAAGGTAGAGCAAAGGTCAAGTCTCAGTTAAACTTAAGTTAAACTGAGACAAAAGTCTAACTTTATTACTCGTAAATGTCCTTTGTGAATACCAAAAGTCGTAAAGTGAGAGCTTCGTCTCAGTTTTCCTTTGTCAATCGGTCCCAAGATTTTTACTTTTACTTTCTTTTAATGTTGATACGATTAGAGGTGTCTTTAATTCCAAGGGTAAAGAATTCCATTGTTTACAAGATGTGTGAGACAAGGGGCTCCTGCCCTGCCCTCTCCACCTGTGAATACCCATGAGGTTCTGTGCGCCAGAGTGAAGCTAGCGGTGGGAAGATCCCTGGAATATTTCTTCCTGATGTAGACCTGCACTGATGAAAGCTTTATGGGTGATGCAAAGGGCTTTAAATATGGTACACTTGGGCTCCGAAACCAGAGTAAAGATCTGTGGCGGGAATCGATGGACAGTCGTCTCGGGATGTTGACAAGAAGGCTTGCGGCTGCATTCTGTACCAGCTGTAAACGTTGCGTGAAGTATTTCAGTGCTTAATTTGTAAAAGATAGAGTGCCGGAGCTCTGCTTAAATGTCGGAGCGCCGAACACCCAGCCTGCATAGCGTTAAATCCATCTCATGCTTCTTCCGGACACTTCCTGCCCCTTTATATCGCTCTTCCAGACACTTCCTGCCCCTTTATATCGCTCTTCCAGACACTTCCTCCCCGTTATCTCACTCTTCCGGACACTTCCTGCCCCTTTATCTCACTCTTCCGGACACTTCCTGCCCCTTTATATCGCTCTTCCAGACACTTCCTCCCCGTTATCTCACTCTTCCGGACACTTCCTGCCCCTTTATCTCACTCTTCCGGACACTTCCTGCCCCTTGATCTCACTCTTCCAGACACTTCTTGCCCTTTTAGCTCACTCTTTCAGACACTTCCAGCCCCTTTATCTCACTCTTCCAGACACTTCCTGCCCCTTTATCTCACTCTTCCAGACACTTTCTGCCCCTTTATCTCACTCTTCCAGACTCTTCCTGCCCCTTTTCTCTCTCACTCTTCCAGACACTTCCTGCCCCTTTTCTCTCTCACTCTTCCAGACACTTCCTGCCCCTTTTCTCTCTCACTCTTCCAGACATTTCCTGCCCCGTTACCTCACTCTTCCAGACACTTCCTGCCCCTTTTCTCTCTCACTCTTCCAGACACTTACTGCCCATTTATTTCGCTCTTCCAGACACTTCCTGCCCATTTATCTCACTCTTGCAGACACTTCCTGCCCCTTTATCTCACTCTTCCAGACACTTCCTGCTCATTTATCTCACTCTTGTAGACACTTCCTGCCACTTTATCTCACTCTTCCAGACACTTCCTGCCTCTTTATCTCACTCTTCCAGACACTTCCTGCCCCTTTATGTCACTCTCGCAGACACTTCTTGCCCCTTTATCTTACACCTGCAGACACTTCCTGCCCCTTTATCTCACTCTTTCAGACACTTCCCACCCCTTTATCTCACTCTTCCAGACACTTCGTGCCCCTTTATCTCACTCTTCCAGATATTTCCTGCCCCTTTATCTCACTCTTCCAGATACTTCCTGCCCCTTTATCTCACTCTTCCAGACACTGCCTGCCCATTTATCTCACTCTTCCAGACACTTCCTGCCCCTTTATCTCACTCTTCCAGACACTTCCTGCCCCTTTTCTCTCAGTCTTCCAGTCACTTCCTGCCCCTTTTCTCTCTCACTCTTCCAGACACTTCCTGCCCCTTTATCTCACTCTTCCAGACACTTCCTGCCCCTTTTCTCTCTCACTCTTCGAGGCACTTACTGACCATTTATCTCGCTCTTCCAGACACTCCCTGCCCATTTATCTCACTCATGCAGACACTTCCTGCCCCTTTACTTCACTCTTCCAGACACTTTCTGCCCCTTTTTCTCACTCTTCCAGACACTTCCTGCTCATTTATCTCACTCTTGTAGACACTTCCTGCCCCTTTATCTCACTCTTCCAGACACTTCCTGCCTCTTTATCTCACTCTTGTAGACACTTCCTGCCCCTTTGTCTCACTCTTCCAGACACTATCTGCCCCATTGACTCACTCTTCCAGACACTTCCTGCCCCCTTATATCACTCTCGCAGACACTTCCTGCCCCTTTATCTCACTCTTGCAGACACTTCCTGCTCATTTATCTCACTCTTGTAGACACTTCCTGCCCCTTTATCTCACTCTTCCAGACACTTCCTGCCTCTTTATCTCACTCTTCCAGACACTTCCTGCCCATTTATCTCACTCTTCCAGACACTTCCTGCCCCTTTATCTCACTCTTCCAGACACTTCCTGCCCCTTTATGTCACTCTCGCAGACACTTCTTGCCCCTTTATCTTACACCTGCAGACACTTCCTGCCCCTTTATCTCACTCTTCCAGACACTTCCCACCCCTTTATCTCACTCTTCCAGACACTTCGTGCCCCTTTATCTCACTCTTCCAGATATTTCCTGCCCCTTTATCTCACTCTTCCAGATACTTCCTGCCCCTTTATCTCACTCTTCCAGACACTTCCTGCCCATTTATCTCACTCTTCCAGACACTTCCTGCCCCTTTATCTCACTCTTCCAGACACTTCCTGCCCCTTTTCTCTAAGTCTTCAAGTCACTTCCTGCCCCTTTTCTCTCTCACTCTTCCAGACACTTCCTGTCCCTTTATCTCACTCTTCCAGACACTTCCTGCCCCTTTTCTCTCTCACTCTTCCAGACACTTACTGACCATTTATCTCGCTCTTCCAGACACTCCCTGCCCATTTATCTCACTCTTGCAGACACTTCTGCCCCTTTACTTCACTCTTCCAGACACTTTCTGCCCCTTTATCTCACTCTTCCAGACACTTCCTGCTCATTTATCTCACTCTTGTAGACACTTCCTGCCCCTTTATCTCACTCTTCCAGACACTTCCTGCCTCTTTATCTCACTCTTGTAGACACTTCCTGCCCCTTTGTCTCACTCTTCCAGACACTTTCTGCCCCATTGACTCACTCTTCCAGACACTTCCTGCCCCCTTATGTCACTCTCGCAGACACTTCCTGCCCCTTTATCTCACTCTTGCAGACACTTCCTGCCCCTTTATCTCACTCTTCCAGACACTTCCTGCCCCGTTATCTCACTGTTCCAGACACTTCGTGCCCCTTTATCTCACTCTTTCAGATATTACCTGCCCCTTTATCTCACTCTTCCAGATACTTCCTGCCCCTTTATCTCACTCTTCCAGACACTTCCTGCCCATTTATCTCACTCTTCCAGACACTTCCTGCCCCTTTATCTCACTCTTCCAGACACTTCCTGCCCCTTTATCCCACTCCTGCAGGTTCCTGACCCTTTATCTCACTCTTCCAGATACTTCCTGCCCCTTTATCTCACTCTTCCAGACACTTCCTGAACCTTTATCTCACTCTTCCAGACACTTCTCGCCCATTTATGTCACTCTTGCAGACACTTCCTGCCCCTTTATCTCAGTCTTGTAGACACTTCCTGCCCCTTTATCTCACTCTTTCAGACACGCCCCGCTCTTAATCTCACTCTTCCAGACACTTCCTGCCCCTTTAGCTCACTCTCGTAGACACTTCCTGCCCCTTTATGTCACTCTCACAGACACTTCCTGCCCCTTTATGTCACTCTTGAAGAATCGTCCTGCCCCTTTATCTCACTCTTCCAGACACTTCCTGCCCCTTTATCTCACTCTTTCAGACACTTCCCGCCCCTTTATCCCACTCTTCCAGACACTTCCCGTTCCTTTTTCTCACTCTTCCAGACACTTCCTGTTCCTTTATCCCACTCTTCCAGACACTTCCCGTTCCTTTTTCTCACTCTTCCAGACACTTCCTGCCCCTTTATCTCACTCTTTCAGACACTTTATGCCCCTTGATCTCACTATTGCAGACACTTCCTGCCCCTTTACTTCATTCTTCCAGACACTTTCTGCCCCTTTATCTCTCTCTTCCAGACACTTCCTTCCCCTTTATCTCACTCTTCCAGACACTTCCTGCTCATTTATCTCACTCTTCCAGACACTTCCTGCCTCTTTATCTCACTCTTGTAGACACTTCCTGCCCCTTTATCTCACTCTTCCAGACACTTCCTGCTTCTTCATCTCACTCTTGTAGACACTTCCTGCCCCTTTATTTCACTCTTCCAGACACGTTCTGCCCCTTTATGTCACTCTCGCAGACACTTTCTGCCTCAATATCTCACTCTTGCAGACACTTCCTGCCCCTTTATCTCACTCTTCCAGACTCTTCTTGCCACTTTATCTCACTCTTCCAGATACTTCCTGCCCCTTTATCTCACTCTTCCAGACACTTCCTGCCTCTTTATCTCACTCTTCCAGACACTTCCTGCCCCTTTATGTCACTCTCGCAGACACTTCTTGCCCCTTTATCTTACACCTGCAGACACTTCCTGCCCCTTTATCTCACTCTTCCAGACACTTCCCACCCCTTTATCTCACTCTTCCAGACACTTTGTGCCCCTTTATCTCACTCTTCCAGATATTTCCTGCCCCTTTATCTCACTCTTCCAGATACTTCCTGCCCCTTTATCTCACTCTTCCAGACACTTCCTGCCCATTTATCTCACTCTTCCAGACACTTCCTGCCCCTTTATCTCACTCTTCCAGACACTCCCTGTCCATTTATCTCACTTTCCAGACACTTCCTGCCCCTTTATCTCACTCTTCCAGACACTTCCTGCCCCTTTATCCCACTCCTGCAGGTTCCTGCCACTTTATCTCACTCTTCCAGATACTTCCTGCCCCTTTATCTCACTCTTCCAGACACTTCCCGCCCCTTTATCCCACTCTTCCAGACACTTCCCGTTCCTTTTTCTCACTCTTCCAGACACTTCCTGTTCCTTTATCTCACTCTTCCAGACACTTCCTGACCCTTTGTCTCACTCTTCCAGACACTTCCTGCCCCTTTATCTCACTCTTTCAGACACTTTATGCCCCTTGATCTCACTATTGCAGACACTTCCTGCCCCTTTACTTCACTCTTCCAGACACTTTCTGCCCCTTTATCTCTCTCTTCCAGACACTTCCTGCCCCTTTATCTCACTCTTCCAGACACTTCCTGCTCATTTATCTCACTCTTCCAGACACTTCCTGCCTCTTTATCTCACTCTTGTAGACACTTCCTGCCCCTTTAACTCACTTTTGTAGACACTTCCTGCCCCTTTATCTCACTCTTCCAGACACTTCCTGCCTCTTTATCTCACTCTTCCAGACACTTCCTGCCTCTTTATGTCACTCTCGCAGACACTTCTTGCCCCTTTATCTTATACCTGGAGACACTTCCTGCCCCTTTATCTAACTCTTCCAGACACTTCCCACCCCTTTATCTCACTCTTCCAGACACTTTGTGCCCCTTTATCTCACTCTTCCAGATATTTCCTGCCCCTTTATCTCACTCTTCCAGATACTTCCTGCCCCTTTATCTCACTCTTCCAGACACTTCCTGCCCATTTATCTCACTCTTCCAGACACTTCCTGCCCCTTTATCTCACTCTTCCAGACACTTCCTGCCCCTTTTCTCTCAGTCTTCCAGTCACTTCCTGCCCCTTTTCTCTCTCACTCTTCCAGACACTTCCTGCCCCTTTATCTCACTCTTCCAGACACTTCCTGCCCCTTTTCTCTCTCACTCTTCCAGACACTTACTGACCATTTATCTCGCTCTTCCAGACACTTACTGACCATTTATCTCGCTCTTCCAGACACTCCCTGCCCATTTATCTCACTCTTGCAGACACTTCCTGCCCCTTTACTTCACTCTTCCAGACACTTTCTTCCCCTTTATCTCACTCTTCCAGACACTTCCTGCTCATTTATCTCACTCTTGTAGTCACTTCCTGCCCCTTTATCTCACTCTTCCAGACACTTCCTGCCTCTTTATCTCACTCTTGTAGACACTTCCTGCCCCTTTGTCTCACTCTTCCAGACACTTTCTGCCCCATTTACTCACTCTTCCAGACACTTCCTGCCCCCTTATGTCACTCTCGCAGACACTTCCTGCCCCTTTATTTCACTCTTGCAGACACTTCCTGCCCCTTTATCTCACTCTTCCAGACACTTCCCGCCCCGTTATCTCACTCTTCCAGACACTTCGTGCCCCTTTATCTCACTCTTTCAGATATTTCCTGCCCCTTTATCTCACTCTTCCAGATACTTCCTGCCCCTTTATCTCACTCTTCCAGACACTTCCTGCCCATTTATCTCACTCTTTCAGACACTTCCTGCCCCTTTATCTCACTCTTCCAGACACTTCCTGCCCCTTTATCTCACACCTGCTGGCACCTCCTGCCCCTTTATCCCACTCTTCCAAACAGTTCCTGCCCCTTTATCTCACTCTTACCAGACACTTTCTGCCCCTTCATATCACTCTTCCAGACACTTTCTGTCCCTTTATCTCACTCTTTTGGATACTTCCTGCCTCTTTATCTCACTCTTGTAGACACTTCCTGCCCCTTTGTCTCACTCTTCCAGACACTTTCTGCCCCATTGACTCACTCTTCCAGACACTTCCTGCCCCCTTATGTCACTCTCGCAGACACTTCCTGCCCCTTTATTTCACTCTTGCAGACACTTCCCGCCCCGTTATCTCACTCTTCCAGACACTTCGTGCCCCTTTATCTCACTCTTTCAGATATTTCCTGCCCCTTTATCTCACTCTTCCAGATACTTCCTGCCCCTTTATCTCACTCTTCCAGACACTTCCTGCCCATTTATCTCACTCTTTCAGACACTTCCTGCCCCTTTATCTCACTCTTCCAGACACTTCCTGCCCCTTTATCTCACACCTGCTGGCACCTCCTGCCCCTTTATCCCACTCTTCCAAACAGTTCCTGCCCCTTTATCTCACTCTTACCAGACACTTTCTGCCCCTTCATATCACTCTTCCAGACACTTTCTGTCCCTTTATCTCACTCTTTTGGATACTTCCTGCCCCTTTATCTCACTCTTCTGAACACTTCCCGCCCCTTTACCTCACTCTCACAGACACTTCCTGCTCCTTAATCTCACTCTTACCAGACACTTTCTGCCCCTTCATATCACTCTTCCAGACACTTTCTGTCCCTTTATCTCACTCTTTTGGATACTTCCTGCCCCTTTATCTCACTCTTCCGAACACTTCCCGCCCCTTTTCTCTTTCACTCTTCCAGACACTTCCTGACCCTTTATCTCACACCTGCTGGCACCTCCTGCCCCTTTATCCCACTCTTCCAGACACTTCCTGCCCCTTTATCTCACTCTTACCAAACACTTTCTGCCCCTTTATATCGCTCTTCCAGACACTTTCTTTCCCTTTATCTCACTCTTCCGGATACTTCCTGCCCCTTTATCTCATTCTTCCGGACACTTCCTGCCCCTTTACCTCACTCTCACAGACACTTCCTGCTCCTTAATCTCACTCTTGCACACATGTCCTTCCCCTTTATCTCACTCTTCCAGACACTTCCTGCCCCTTTACCTCACTCTTCCAGACACTTCCTGCACCTTTATGTCACTCTTCCAGACACTTCCTGCTCCTTTATCTCACTCTTCCAGATACTCCCTGCCCCTTTATCTCACTCTTCTGGACACTTCATGCCCCTCCCTTTACCTCACTCTTCCAGACACTTCCTGCCCCTTTGTGTCATTCTCGCAGACACTTCCTGCCCCTTTATCTCACTCTTCCAGACACTTCCAGCCCTTTATCTCCCTCTTGCAGACACTTCCTGCCCATTTTTCTCACTCTTGCAGGTTCCTGCCCCTTTGTCTCACTCTTCCAGACACTTTCTGCCCATTTTTCTCAGTCTTGCAGACACTTCCTGCCCCTTTATCTCACTCTCACATTTCCCTGCCTTCTCCCTTTGTGACAGCTGTTCCGTTTTTCTCTTCCTCCTTCTTCCCTATCTGTGTTTTTCCCCTGGTTCGGTAAAATAATTGCCGGTCCCCATGGCCCTGGCGTATCCTGGTAACCTAGATAAAGAGAATTTCCATAATGGAGAAGGGATGAAATAAGTGCTTGTGCTGTGGTTTTACATTAAGAAGTGCGTAGAGGGCGGAAGGATCTTCTTAGTAGCCGAAGTGTATGGAAACAAGAGGCAGCGAACTGGTTGGTTTCAGAAACAAAGGACAGATGATTGTCTAACAAGGGACCCTGATGTCTTTCTGAGCATGCTGGCATTAGGAGGACTCCAGATCTTCCATTGCGCGGTCCAGGGAGTCAAGAAGTAGAACCCCTAAAACCTCCGTCTTCTCCGTGTTTATTTTGAGCCACTTTTGATTCATCCAACCGGTGAGCACTCTCATGAATTGTCTTGGCGATGTTGTGATTTTCTGAGATGGACACAACAATCTGAGTGTCATCTGCATAAGAGATGATGTTAAAATCAAATGTACTAATCAATGAGCCTGTGGAGAGATTATTAATACATAGGGTAGGACTGAGCGGTGCCATCTGCAGGAGTCCATGGCTGAGAGAGAATTGTGAAGAATAAAAAGGGGGAAAGGAGACAATCTGATTCTACCTCAAAGAAAACACGGTAGCCATCTATGAGCCCATCTATGGACTCCGAAGTCAACAAATCTGGATACCAGCACTGAATGAGACACAGTGTCAAACGCTGTGGAGAGATCGAGAAGGACCGAGGTCGGTGTCGAATGCTGCAGAGAGATCGAGAATGACCATGGTCGGAGTCGAATGCTGCGGAGAGATCGAGAAGGGCCATGGTCGGAGTCGAATGCTGCGGAGAGATCAAGAAGGACCGAGGTCGGTGTTGAATGCTGCGGAGAGATCAAGAAGGACCGAGGTCGGTGCTGAACGCTGCGGAGAGATCAAGAAGGACTGAGCTCAGTGTTGAACGCTGCGGAGAGATCGAGAAGGACCATGGTCGGAGTCGAATGCTGCGGAGAGATCGAGAAGGACCATGGTCGGAATCGAATGCTGCGGAGAGATCAAGAAGGACCGAGGTCGGTGTTGAATGCTGCGGAGAGATCAAGAAGGACCGAGGTCGGTGTTGAACGCTGCGGAGAGATCAAGAAGGACTGAGCTCAGTGTTGAACGCTGCGGAGAGATTGAGAAGGACCGAGGTCGGTGTTGAATGCTGCGGAGAGATCGAGAAGGATCGAGGTCAGTGTCAAATACTGTGGAGAGATCTACCAAGGTGATGGGGCCTGCTTGGTACAAGATGAATCTCATATCATCTATCGTAGCCACTGGTGCCGATTCCGTGCTGTGTGATTGCCCGGATCCAGATTGGGAGGAATCTAATCGTGTGTTTTCCTCCCGATACACAGAGAGCTGCGAGTTAACTGCCTTTTCAGTGATTTTATTTGGAGAGGGAGCAATGGAATGGGCCTGTGGTTAGAAAGTGAAGAAGAGTCTGCTGTAGGTTTTTTAATTAAGGTGTGATTAAGGTCTTTTCCATGAAGCTGGAACCCCAGCAGAGGTCAAAGAAACTTTGCACATCTCCAAAAGAATGGCACCAGTTTTATAAGCTGCTAATTGCAGAATAGTGGAAGCCCAGGTTCAGTGGAGGCCAAGGTTCAGTGGAGACCCAGGTTCAGTGGAGACCCAGGTTCAGTGGAGACCCAGGTCTAGTACCATGCCTGCTCTCAATGCCCTGGCTATCGGCACTCAATGACCTGGCTATAGGCTCTCAATGCCCTGGCTATCGGCACTCAATGACCTGTCTTTCGGCTCTCAATGACCTATCTTTCGGCTCTCAATGCCCTGGCTATCGGCTCTCAATGCCCTGGCTATCGGCACTCAATGACCTGTCTTTCGGCTCTCAATGACCTGTCTATCGGCTCTCATGCCCTGGCTATCGGCTCTCAATGCCCTGGCTATCGGCACTCAATGACCTGTCTTTCGGCTCTCAATGACCTGTCTATCGGCTCTCATGCCCTGGCTATCGGCTCTCAATGCCCTGGCTATCGGCACTCAATGACCTGTCTTTCGGCTCTCAATGCCCTGGCTATCGGCTCTCAATGCCCTGGCTATCGGCACTCAATGACCTGTCTTTCGGCTCTCAATGACCTGTCTTTCGGCTCTCAATGCCCTGGCTATCGGCTCTCAATGACCTGTCTTTCAGCTCTCAATGACTTGTCTATAGGCTCTCATGCCCTGGCTATCGGCTCTCAATGCCCTGGCTATCGGCACTCAATGACCTGTCTTTCGGCTCTCAATGACCTGTCTATCGGCTCTCATGCCCTGGCTATCAACTCTCAATGCCCTGGCTATCGGCACTCAATGACCTGTCTTTCGGCTCTCAATGCCCTGGCTATCGGCTCTCAATGCCCTGGCTATCGGCTCTCAATGACCTGTCTATCGGCTCTCATGCCCTGGCTATCGGCTCTCATGCCCTGGCTATCGGCACTCAATGCCCTGGCTATCGGCTCTCAATGCCCTGGCTATCGGCTCTCAATGACCTGTCTATCGGCTCTCATGCCCTGGCTATCGGCTCTCATGCCCTGGCTATCGGCTCTCAATGCCCTGGCTATCGGCTCTCAATGCACTGGCTATCGGCTCTCATGCCCTGGCTATTGGCACTCAATGCCCTGGCTATCGGCTCTCAATGACCTGGCTATTGGCTCTCATGCCCTGACTATCGGCTCTCATGCCCTGGCTATCGGCACTCAATGACCTGTCTTTTGGCTCTCAATGCCCTGGCTATCGGCTCTCAATGCCCTGGCTATCGGCACTCAATGACCTGTCTTTCGGCTCTCAATGACCTGTCTATTGGCTCTCAATGCCCTGGCTATCGGCTCTCAATGACCTGTCTATCGGCTCTCATGCCCTGGCTATCGGCTCTCATGCCCTGGCTATCGGCACTCAATGCCCTGGCTATCGGCTCTCAATGCCCTGGCTATTGGCTCTCAATGACCTGTCTATCGGCTCTCATGCCCTGGCTATCAGCTCTCATGCCCTGGCTATCAGCTCTCAATGCCCTGGCTATCGGCTCTCAATGCCCTGGCTATCGGCTCTCATGCCCTGGCTATCGGCACTCAATGCCCTGGCTATCGGCTCTCAATGACCTGGCTATCAGCTCTCAATGCCCTGGCTATCGGCTCTCAATGACCTGTCTATCGGCTCTCATGCCCTGGCTATCGGCTCTCATGCCCTGGCTATCGGCACTCAATGCCCTGGCTATCGGCTCTCAATGCCCTGGCTATCGGCTCTCAATGACCTGTCTATCGGCTCTCATGCCCTGGCTATTGGCTCTCATGCCCTGGCTATCGGCTCTCAATGCCCTGGCTATTGGCTCTCAATGCCCTGGCTATCGGCTCTCATGCCCTGGCTATCGGCACTCAATGCCCTGGCTATCGGCTCTCAATGACCTGTCTTTCGGCTCTCAATGCCCTGGCTATCGGCTCTCAATGCCCTGGCTATCGGCACTCAATGACCTGTCTTTCGGCTCTCAATGACCTGTCTATCGGCTCTCAATGACCTGTCTATCGGCTCTCATGCCTGGCTATCGGCTCTCAATGCCCTGGCTATCGGCACTCAATGACCTGTCTATCGGCTCTCAATGCCCTGGTTATCGGCTCTCATGACCTGTCTATCGGCTCTCATGCCTGGCTATCGGCTCTCAATGACATGCCTGTGGATAGACGGAAGAGTACTTTTAAGGTAGCGCCCGACTCTGAAGTGGCTGAATCAGAACAGGACGGAGGTCTGCTTTGCCTCCGAAGAATGTGGCTATTATCGCCCAGGGATGCCACGGGCAGAGTCAGAGTACTGTCAACCCCCAGGTTTATGAGTTGTTTAACCACGGCAGAGTGATCTACAGTGGGGCCTTTATATCAGTTATCACAGAGGTGTAATATGATTCTCTAACACAAAGGTCTTCAAACTGATTTGCTGTGAGCCCCCCTAAGCAAAATGTTTTTAAGTCGGGCCCCCCTACTAAACCTTGTGGCAGTGCTGGGGAGAGTGGAAGATCGGGGCTGAATGCAGGGAGCCGGATTATAACTTCAGGGGTACTTTCTCTGTAGCTCATAATCCACAGTAAATGTGAGACTTATAAAAAGGCAAATATATAAAGCAAAAACACTACTACCTATAACTTGGGTGTTGTGAGCCCCTCACACTCCTGGGACCCAATGAAACTGCACCTGCTGCAGCTTTGAGCAGCAGACTGTGTCCTCTTCCCCGCATTCCTGGCCATCACTCCAATCTTGGAACAGATTCTCTGTCTCTTTCAGAATAAAATGATCTTTCACATGTTGCCCACTACTAGGGCTGAGGGCAGCAAGGGCCGAGGACAGCAAGGGCCGAGGGCAGCAAGGGCCGAGGGCAGCAAGGGACGAGGGCAGCAAGGCCCGAGGGCAGAAAGGCAGCAAAGGCCGAGGGCAGCAAGGGCGAGGGCAGCAAGGGCGAGGGCAGCAAGGGCCGAGGTCAGCAAGGGCCGAGGTCAGCAAGGGACGAGGGCAGCAAGGGACGAGGGCAGCAAGGGCCGAGGGCAGCAAGGGCAGCAAGGGACAAGGGCAGCAAAGGACGAGGGCAGCAAGGGACGAGGGCAGCAAGGCCGAGGGCAGCAAGGGCCGAGGGCAGCAAGGGCCGAGGGCAGCAAGGGCCGAGGGCAGCAAGGGACGAGGGCAGCAAGGGACGAGGGCAGCAAGGCCTGAGGGCAGCAAAGGACAAGGACAACAAGGGACGAGGGCAGCAAGGGACGAGGGCAGCAAGGGCCGAGGGCAGCAAGGGCAAGGCCCAAGGGCAGCAAGGGCCGAGGGCAGCAAGGGCCGAGGGCAGCAAGGGCAAGGCCTGAGGGCAGCAAGGGACGAGGGCAGCAAGGGACGAGGGCAGCAAGGGACGAGGGCAGCAAGGCCTGAGGGCAGCAAGGGACAAGGACAGCAAGGGACGAGGGCAGCAAGGGACGAGGGCAGCAAGGGCCGAGGGCAGCAAGGGCAAGGCCTGAGGGCAGCAAGGGCTGAGGGCAGCAAGGGCCGAGGGCAGCAAGGGCAAGGCCTGAGGGCAGCAAGGCCGAGGGCAGCAAGGGACGAGGGCAGCAAGGGACGAGGGCAGCAAGGCCTGAGGGCAGCAAGGGCCGAGGGCAGCAAGGGCCGAGGGCAGCAAGGGACAAGGACAGCAAGGGACGAGGGCAGCAAGGGACGAGGGCAGCAAGGGACGAGGGCAGCAAGGGTGAGGGCAGCAAGGGACAAGGGCAGCAAGGGATGAGGGCAGCAAGGGATGAGGGCAGCAAGAGCCGAGGGCAGCAAGGGACGAGGGCAGCAAGGGACGAGGGCAGCAAGGGACGAGGGCAGCAAGGGCGAGGGCAGCAAGGGCCGAGGGCAGCAAGGGATGAGGGCAGCAAGAGCCGAGGGCAGCAAGGGACGAGGGCAGCAAGGGACGAGGACAGCAAGGGACGAGGACAGCAAGGGACGAGGGCAGCAAGGGACGAGGACAGCAAGGGACGAGGACAGCAAGGGACGAGGGCAGCAAGGGACGAGGGCAGCAAGGGTGAGGGCAGCAAGGGACAAGGGCAGCAAGGGATGAGGGCAGCAAGGGACGAGAGCAGCAAGGGATGAGGACAGCAAGGGCGAGGGCAGCAAGGACGAGGGCAGCAAGGGCCGAGGGCAGCAAGGGATGAGGGCAGCAAGGGACGAGGGCAGCAAGGGCCGAGGGCAGCAAGGGATGAGGGCAGCAAGGGATGAGGGCAGCAAGGCCGAGGGCAGCAAGGGACGAGGACAGCAAGGGTGCACTCAGCCAGAATGCTAGAAAGGAAATGGACCCTTCAATCCTCTTTTATAAATGGAGGCAGTCATAGTAGTTGTGTGAGGGGCCTCTCAAACTCTTGGCCCCGGTACCATTGCACCTGCTTCGGGATGAGAGCACATGCCTGGCGAAGAGGGCAGTCTCCTCTGCCCCTTGTTGAAGACATTGGCCTCCATCTTGCCCCATTCTCCACTCTGCCATCTCTGTGGCCTAAACTGAGATGTTTCCCCTGCTTCAATTATTCCTTCTCTTGAGTCATTGGTTAGACCCCAAAGCAGCACTGGAGGAGCAGTGGGCACTGGGTCCGACGTAAGCAAGGAAGGATATTAAAACCATCCTATTGGGGTTTAGAAGAGCCCTCACACCCCTGGTCCCCGGTGCCACTGCATCTGCTGCACAAATGATACCGACTCCTCTACCCACTCCACTGGGCCATCACTGGTAGGCCTGAGTGCCACATGAGGCTGCCTGCCTTCTTGTGTAAAAAGAAAAGGGGGGGCACACCTCGCCCCCGGCTGCTTTGCACCTCTCCCCTGTGCAGCGAGGGTCACCTGGGCCACAATGCTCACAGGGAATGGGGTTTCACACCCATCTTTTTGCTTGTAACAGCCATAATTCGGGTTCAGTGGTCCCTGATAGCTTTGCCCTGGTGTCACTGCACCTGCTGCACTGATGGCAGTGATGGGCATTTAAAAACAAATCTCCACCTTCCTCAGGGGATCTTCCAGAGGAAGCTTTGTCTGTCCATTTGTGAATGAAAACATTATCCCCACACTCGGCCCCCTCTCCTCTGGGCATCTCTTTGACACTGTCCATGGACAGAGGACTAAAGCAGAAACAGACTCTCACCAGGGGACCTGCTGCCTGAAAGAAAGGTAAATGTGTTCAATCGGTTGATCACCAAAGTGAAGGCTGCTTGGAGCCGAGTACAGGCTTCAGTTTATGGACTCACTCGAAGCTTCGTGGTGACAAAGATGATTCTCTTTGAGAGGTCACCTAGGGGTGTTGAGTTTTGGAAAGCGTCCTTTTAATGGGATTATAAAAATGTTTCAACTAGGTACAGTATATTACCTATTACTAAAAGCTATTCTTTGAAAACGAAATCATTGTGTGGCAGCTTACCTTATACTGGACCACTGGAAATATGCAATTTTGCAGCTGCAGAATTTTTCACATCCTTATGGATTTGCCACATAATCCACCATCTGCTGTATAATCTGCAAATTTGAACAAAAAAACTGTGTTTCTAGCTCAAATGGATAAAAAGTTCATAAAAATGCAGCAATACATGTTGGCGCGCAGTGGAAGGCCCATTGCAAAGTTTGACTGGTCACCTTTCTGTTGCTTATTGTAGTATTTGGGCGCTAAACCTTTGACCCGACAGTGTTAGCATATGTAAAACTGACAAAATAATGAAGTAACACTATTTAAAAAAGTGGCACATAAAGCCGCATATTTTGCCTTTTTTGAAAAATAATTTAGTTAAAAGCAAACACAAGGAGATGATGGACGGAGCACTGAAATTTTTCAGACACTCACCCCCAGTCACAGATCTGGGAAGAATCCATCATCGTTCTTTAGCTCACTTCGCCACCCCGGTTTCGGGGTAGCACCCCTCATCAGCCAGGCTAGCTTGAATCCAGTGGCAAAGTGAGCAAGGGACCCACATCTGGGCATACCCTGCCAACTTAGGGCGAACAAAGCAAACACCCCGAAACCGGTCCCAGGATGCTTGTTTCCGGTCCAGGGAAGACCTGGCTTGGCAGTTCGGGCTGGACTGTTCCCAAAAGGAACAGGTTCAAGACTGATTTGCATATAGCTGGGTCAGAACTGAGGTGGCAAAGTGAGCTAAAGAACGATGATGGATTCAACCCAGATCTGTGACTGGGGGTGAGTGTCTGAAAAGTTTCAGCGCTCCGTCCATCATCTCCTTGTGTTTGCTTTGTTCGCCCTAAGTTGGCAGGGTATGCCCCGACGTGGGTCCCTTGCTCACTTTGCCACTGGAGTCAAACTAGCCTGGCTGATGAGGGGTGTTACCCCGAAACCGGTCCCAGGATGCTTGTTTCCGGTCCAGGGAAGACATGGCTTGGCAGTTCGGGCTGGACTGTTCCCATGAGGCACAGGGTCAGACTGATTTGCATATGGCTGGTTCTGAACTGGGGTGGCGAAGTGAGCTAAAGAATGGTGATGGATTCAACCCAGATCTGTGACTCGGGGTGAGTGTCTGAAAAGTTTCAGTGCTCCGTCCATCATCTCCTTGTGTTTGCTTTGTTCGCCCTAAGTTGGCAGGGTATGCCCAGACGTGGGTCCCTTGCTCACTTTGCCACTGGATTCAAGCTAGCCTGGCTGATGAGGGGTGGTACCCCGAAACTGGTCCCAGAATGCTTGTTTCCGGTCCAGGAAAGACCTGGCTTGGCAGTTTGGGCTGGACTGTTCCCATGAGGCATAGGGTCAAGACTGATTTGAATATAGCTGGGTCTGAACTGGGTTGGCGAAGTGAACTAAAGAACGATGATGGATTCAACCCAGATCTGTGACTGGGGGTGAGTGTCTGAAAAGTGTCAGAGCTCAGACAATCATCTCCTTGTGTTTGAAATAATTTAGTTAGCCATGCCACGTAATTTAATTCTATTGTGCCGTATAATTCCAGTAGCCATGCTGATACTCTGTGCAGAACAATTTTTAAATAATGACTTGCTTACTCACAGTGCTTTGTGTTACAGACTAGGACTTGAGGACATTTTAAATCCACAAGCCACTATTACGCACTGCGCCACCCAGGATTCAATTGTTCGACTCCCTACTCACACAATTAGGCATCTGCAGTGATCTCATTAACCAACTGAGGTTTCACAACATAAAAGAAAGTGTTCCCAATGATTAGTTTATTTTGCATTTATTTTTCATTTATGGTATGTGCATTATTTTATGTGCAGATGCCTAAAGCTGAATAAAAAGTTTTTACTGTAAATGTTGTACTTTTTAGCCACTTAGCCATGTCTTTGAGCCTGCCACCAGGACGCCAAGAATCACAGTTACCATATATTTTTATGCACTTTAACAGCTTGATGTAGATTAATACAGCCTGGAAACGCAAAACAAACAGGCCATCTTCGTTTGCAAACAATTATAAAGACATTGGCCCCCCCTGGGAAGACAGCCAGGTACCCCCAGGGGGGAACGCCCCACAGTTTGAAGACCTCTGCTCTAACAGCTTTAAAGAGTTGTTTATAGTAATGTAGAACATTGACACAGCAGCAGTCACCAGACTTTATGTGATCAAAAAAAGGTTTTCAGGAGTACTATAGTGAGGGACTCTGGCTCTGCCCAGATGTTGGTTCATCTGGTTACAGGCTTTGATTTGTAAGGAGAGGCCTCTTTTGTATGGTCACCCCCAGGATTCTGGACGGATGCTGCTGGTTTTTCAGCTCTGAGAGTGGACTGAGGCCTCAGTGCCAGTGCACTTACCCTTAAACTGATATGTCGAATTGCCTTCTCCCCGATTGGCTGCGCTCGCGTACCTTTAAATCTCTAGTAAATGGTACCCAGGACCCCCGGGCATGTGAGTCAGAGGGTCTCCCCCAGGGGCTGCAGCACGGGTTGTGCCACTCTGGGTGGGACACGAGTAGAACAAGACTCCCAGCCTGCCATTTGTAGGTTGGAAGAGCAGTGTTACCTGCTGGCCCAACTTCGCCATTTAAAGCACTGGCAAAGCCAGACTTCCCCCGGATACATGTGTAAGTCACCCCTGTGGCAGGTCTAGCGAGTCCTAAGGCAGAGTGCAACATATGTCATGGGCAGAGCATGATTTTAACATGCTCTGACAGTAAAAACACAAAACTTTTTGTTTTTACTGTGGAAAAGCGTGGTCGTCCCATTGGCGAGTGCAGAGTTACACGCAGACCCCTCAGCTGTGCTCACTCAGTATTGGCGTGACCAAAGTAGGTCATCGGAGGGATAAAACAACTTGTCACATTAAGCCTGGCTTGATTCTGAGGTCAAAATTAATGTAAGAAGTTGCAGTTTGCAACTTTAGCAAAGTTGTCACGTTGTTGCCTTCAGTCCCTGTGCCCATACTGGGTCACACGGGGTCCTGTCGCAGAGACAGCTTTCTGCCCTCCTGGGGAGACGTTCTAACAACTCCCAGGAAAGGATGCAACAGGGGCCTGCTCTGGAAGGCGGTGTCACCTCCCTCCTAAAAAATACCCCACACGGGTGTTGGCCCAAAAGGCCAGCTTCAAAGGAGACGCAAATGGTTACACTTGGGAGAGGGGCTGCTCCCTTGTTCAGGCAGACAGACTGGCACTCGGGAAGGAGAGGGGAAACCAGTCACCAAACTGGCTTTCCAGGGGCGTGTAGCCCCTCTGGTAGCCGCACCTTTGGGCTGGGCTAGGGAGCTCCGTACGCCGGGAGAGGGGTCCTCTCATATTGTAAGTGGGCAGAATGGTCCATTCTGGGATAGTCAGATGCCACACTTCAAAGGAAGTGGTCATCAGGTGGGAGGGAACCTGGTAGCCCATTGGCTACCAACCTCATCCTACCACTGAGGGCATTTTCTGAGCATAAGTAGGGCACCCCGACACCCTGAACTCAGATCTCAGCTGGACTGGAAGAAGGACCAAAGAAGGACTGCCTGCTGCACCGTGGAACCAGCAAAGAGAGACTGCACCTTTGTGGACAGTCCCTGCTGCACCGTGGAACCAGCAAAGAGAGACTGCACCTTTGTGGACAGTCCCTGCTGCACCGTGGAACCAGCAAAGAGAGACTGCACCTTTGTGCACAGTCCCTGCTGCACCGTGGAACCAGCAAAGAGAGACTGCACCTTTGTGGACAGTCCCTGCTGCACCTGCCGGCTATCAAAGGAGAGGGACTGTGTCTGCTGTATCCTACTGGAGGAGAAGTCATCTCCAGAGCCCAGCCAAAGCCAAGTGACTTCAAGGGTCAGTGAGCTGGCCTCCTGTTCACAGCACAGGGATACAACAGCTGAGAACTCTGCTGGGGCAAGTTGGTAGTCCAAAACCTTCAACCCACTACCAACCGCCGCCATGCAGCACCGAGGACCAAGACATGACAAACAAAATTGCACCCAAGTTCGCTGAGCCTAGGAGTGTTGTTGAGGTGCAGATGGAACCCCTAGAGGATGAGTTATCAATCCAGGAACAATTAGCCTGTAACCGAGATACTAGGCGAACGGCAGTCCAGTGGCGACTGGGCTTCTGACAGCACCAAGAGGACTTCGAGGGACGCCGACCTGTGTCCCGTACTGCCGCACCCCCTTTGTGGACCGAGGAGTAGTTGCAGCAAGACCCCCGTTGACTGCATCCCATCCATAGCATCCTTTGAGCATCCTCAGCATCCTTCTTCCCTCGCATCAGGACCACTTCCGTAGGATAGACCTGCAAAGGATAAAAGTGCCTGGAACTGACTGAAGACTGCTTCCCCTACTGAGGTAACTGTTGTGGAGGACCTTGCTGGTCCCCCTGAGTGCCTTCCTCCTGGTCATCTAAAGTGACTCTAAGTGACTCTATTCCAAATAGACCAACATTTTGGTGAAAAAGTTTCTAATTGTCAAATTTGTTGAATATGCCACTGCTTGTTTGCAGTTGAGTGAAATAATCGGATTAACAATCACTTGTAAATTCTGTATCTCAGGAACCCTCCAGTGGATCTTTTTCATTGTGGTGTCTAATAATACATAAAAACACAACGGCTCCTCTGTGTAAACACTTTACAATGGCTCCTCTGTGTAAACACTTTACAATGGCTCCTCTGTGTAAACACTTTACAACGGCTCCTCTGTGTAAACACTTTACAACGGCTCCTCTGTGTAAACACTTTACAACGGCTCCTCTGTGTAAACACTTTACAACGGCTCCTCTGTGTAAACACTTTACAACGGCTCCTCTGTGTAAACACTTTACAACGGCTCCTCTGTGTAAACACTTTACAACGGCTCCTCTGTGTAAACACTTTACAACGGCTCCTCTGTGTAAACACTTTACAACGGCTCCTCTGTGTAAGCTTTGCTGCTCAGAGCATAGCTACCCATGGCTGAGCTGAAGGTTTGACAAACGAGACCTAAGGGTCCTAAAGGGGTTGGTAAGTGTATTACTCGGTGAGGTTGCACAGCGACACCATATAACACACCTCATTTCCTCACAGTCACGAGCTGTGCTCTTCCACAGACAGAGGGCGTATCCTAGCAGCAGATGATATCCCTTGTTTATGCACCTGCGTGAGTCAGGCTCTTTATCAAGTACAGCCCTTGTGGTTGACCTTTCGGTCACACACATGCCAAATGCCACTCAACAACTTCTCCTAAATAATTGGATAATTGTGTTATTTGTTCTTACCTGGTTGTCCTGTGTGGAAGTTTGTGCTCAATCTGCAGGGCGTGGCTGAGTATGGCGGCCTCCAGTGGCCACGGTTATAATCAGACCTGTTTATTACATAACGGTACAATAAAGTCAGTGAATCAGACTCATTTATAGTGAAAAGGACATTTAAAGTCAATAGGCATTTAAGGGTGAATCCTTATTATTCGATTAAACTCTGAGGAGAACTAGTTTGTTCCATGGAATCCCACAGTTTACTATAGGACGCAAGTATTGTAATGTTGGTTACACCCCCGACAAACTGTGGTGAAAGGAGATTTGCACTTTGATAATCCCTGGTAGGTCCTCATGGGAGGCCTAGGGGAATATTTATCAAGCAGTTGCGTCGCCCTTGCGCCACGCAACAGGGCGCAAGGGCAATGCAACCTCTAAGGCAGATTCATCAGGCCACGCAAGGCCACCTTAACGTGGCCCGGAGTGGCTTGATAAATCTGGGGTAAAGCAACGCAAATCGCTGCGCTGCGTCACTCTGCGCTGGGTAGGCGTTCCATGGGCGTTCCATGGGCGTTCCATGGGCGTTCCAATGGCGTTGTGTCCCACGCAACGCCCATGGATTTTAGTGCATTCTCAGATTTACCGTTAATGGTACACCTGAGAATGCGTCGAAATGCTGCGCCTCCCGAGGTGAGGCGTAACGAGGAGGGATATCTTTATTTCTCCTCATTTTCTCCTCTTTCTATGTGTGATGCGTTCTGCAGCACACACAGAAAGAGGAGAACGCCTCAGGGGATTCTTTTTGTGCAGAAAGGTGTCCATTCCTGCACAAAAACAATCCTGCTTGCAATGCAGGCACCATTGCACCATGGTGCAACGGTGCCTGCATTGTGCGCCTGTGCAGAGAAAAGACAGGAATGTGCCATATAATGTTAAATACAGCACATTCCTGCCCTTTCTCTATCTCGCAGCGCAGCAGGGTGGGTTGCTGCGCTGCGTGATTCTTTGATAAATATGCCCCCTCGTATTTTACTTTGCCAACTGTAATGTTGTTGCATTTGTAATTTTGTGGCTGTATGTCTGACGAGTGTCGTATTGGAAAGCTTCCACTCAATACCTGAGTCCGTTAAGGTACAAGCCAATGACAAAGGGCACAGGCCTGATTGGTGCACCAGTAAAAGTCACGTCCGATGCCATTGGTCGGATCTCTTCATTACAGAACGTGATGACAGTATCCTTGGCTTATTTATTGTGAACATCATTTGTTAAAGCCAATAGGCCTTTCAATAGTGAAGTGTTTTCACTCGGTGTTACAGACTGTAGACCGGTATTTTGTTACATGAAATCTCACAGATTACGATAGGAGGCAAGGGTTTTGGTGTGCATCCTCCCCTGTGACAATCTCTGGGGATGTGAAAATCCTTGTTAGGCCATTTTGAGAGGAGTTGTCTATGGTTTTGCCAACTGTACATAGTTGTAAATTTATAACGTATGCATGGCGGTTTCTAGCAGACGCACGCTTCATTGGGCCCGGTGATGGTGTCAGGCCATTGGTAAAGGTTAAAGGCCTTATTGGTTCATTGGGGAAAGTTATGTCAGATTTCATAGGTTTAATCGGTTTACTATGAACAATTATGAGAAAGCCGGTAGGCCTGACCTACGTATTGTGGAAAGCATCTTTTATAGGTAATAGGCTCTTAAAGGTGGCTTGCTATTCCACTGCGGTCAAAGCCTGCAGGCCGGTGTTTTGTTCCACGGAATCTCACAGAATACCATAGTAGGCAAGGGATTCTGGGGCTTGTGGTCTCAAACAAACCGGGGGTAGAACAGTTAGAACGCTCTTCTTGGGCGCTCTTAGGAGGAATTTTATATGCTTTTGAGAATTGGTAATTTAATTAATAATCTTAATTTTATTACAGTGTACCCGATGTCCACCTTGTTGGAAAGTTTATGCTCAATACAGTAGGTCTGAGTTCTTATAAAAGCAAGCAGATGATAAAGGGTCTGGGCCTGATGAGTTCCTTGGGAAACGTTCTGATGTGTTTCTGAAGTCATTTTATAAAAGTAATATGCCTAATTTATTTATTATGAAAAACATATAGTAAAGCCAATGAGGGCAGATCGATATCATGAAGTGTCATGTCCCGGGGCCAAATGAGAAAAAATATATATATATATCAAATTCAATCCTCAATTCCAAAATACTTCACCAAAGAAGTAGCACGGACTCCCTCCAAGTGCATAAGTGCTTTTATTTAGTTAATCCATAAAAACAAGCTAAATGCTTTGTCCATGGCGCGTTTCGACCACAACCATACGGTCTTGATCACATGATCGCGCTGCGGATACTAACATTCTTTTAACCTCTTATGCCACGTGTGCTACTCAATGAATATAGACACCTCAATAAGAAGCCATTTACATCGCCTGCCTTTTGATTCACTTCTATGATCCCCTCCAGGCCTTAACAGGATTCGACACGAGACAATGCTGTTTATTGAAATAATGTGTGTCCGATTGCATCATGATAAATGTTGTAAAGCGCTCTGATATCTTCGGGTCTGGCCAGCGCTATATAAGACTCTTAAATAAATAAACTTAAATAAATGATAGAAATAGGCAACAGACTTCAATGTTATCTTTGCATATTAATTCTTAAATATAATTCAAGTTCTTCCAAACGCATAAAATATACAATGTGTTACTATTGCATTGTCAACTTGTAGTTACAAATTGTGTACACAGCAAATAATCAATGCACCTTAATCTTCAAGATTTCACTGTTGCCGATGTCTAATATTCCCAACCTCCTTAAAGTGCTATGATCTCAACAAAGTGCAAAAAATGTGCAAAAGTGCTAATTGAGGGAAATTCAACTGCATCATAATGTATTTCTTCAGAAGATGTACTATACTCTGAGCCTTCAACATATCGCTCTCTTTAGATTGAACATGGATTATTGTAAATAAAGTGACTAATGCAAGAATGTAAGGGCGGAATCCTAACCATCAATATCATTTATCTGTTTAAAATCATCGTACCACATTCCTCTCGTTTGGGTTTATTCCCGTCATATTACAGCATAAACGCGTTTTTGTTCTAACGTACCTTCAATCTGACCGCCTTAATACAAACTGTATAAAACACACTATATAAAATTCTTCAATGTCAATATCATATGTACAATAATCACAAATGAAAAACATTATTTTCTTTCATTTCATATATAAGGGCAGTAGTTAAAACTTCCTTTGATTGTAGTTTACAAATTGATGCCTTCATTGTAGTTTTAATAGTTGTGTTGTAAAGCTGTGCGTGTTGCTCCACATTACAAAGTGACTCCTGCTTAAATTACATTAAGAAAAGTCTTTTAAAAAATTCATCAATACCTAAGATGCACAATTCAATATTTAACATGATTTTACCTTTACAATGAAAATAACTCCCAACATCACTATATACAGTCACAATCAGATGCTTCAAAATGCCACTTATGTTAAAAAAAAAAAATTATATAAAATTATGGAGATCCTCACTAGTATTGAGCCCATTTGGAATCTTAGAGTCCAATTCTAAAATAAATTTGGATTCAAGTTGCCTCAGTAGCCTCTCTCTATCGCCCCCTCTTCCTAAAATTGGTACTGCCCCTATTACATAATAACTAAGATTACTTAAGTTGTTCTTGTGAACCAGTTTAAAGTGACGCGCAACAGGGTAAGAAGGGTCAGAGTTAACAATAGCTCTGAGGTGCTGTAATATTCTACTGTGTACCTGTAGTTTTGTGCTGTCAATATATTTAAGGCCACATACACACTCCAGATAGCAGACTGCATATTCCGTTCTACACGTATAATAATGACCATTAATTTCAACTTGTTTCGCACTGAGAGCTGGCTTATAACTGGTCCTGTTTACTCCAAATTTGCATGCTCTGCATGAGCTGCATTTGTAAAATCCATTTTTAAGGGACAGCCAATTAGAACTCGTACCTAATTCAGGACTGCTGTTGACCAAGAAAGCTCTCATTGAGGGGGCTCGTCTAAAATGTCAGAGTGGGTTTACCAGGAAGGACTTGCCCCAATACAATATCAGTGATTACAATGGGTCATTGTTTGTTAACTATCGATCTTATTTGTTTCTCCTGTTTGGATGTATATATATATATATATTCACTGAAAAAACCATAGGTTTTAGGGACAGTTATAGTTAGTTGGACATTTCACTCGTACAAAACCCGTGAAATTCCCCCGTTATAGTTAGTTCAGCTAACTATAACTCGCGCCCCCGCAATGCACTGCTGATGACGTCACATATTACATCACTCATGACATGGTCAGTGACATCACTGATGACATCACTGATGACATCTCAAATGACATCACTGATGACATCACTGATGACATCATTCACGTGATAATCTGATGCACCTCCTCACACCCTAATATAACCTTTGATACACCCACTCTAAATTACAGACTGCCATTCGCAAAACCATAGACACTCCAACACCAATAACTACATACCCACTCACTGATTCTTAGGTCTACACACACACATCCACTCACTCACCCGTACAGTCACTCATACTATCTACCTCAGATGCATCCTCCTCAACACCCGCTCCGCCCGCAAACACGCCATCGAACTCTGGGACCTTCTCGACTCAACCTCCCCAGACGTCGCATTCCTGACGGAGACCTGGCTGAATCCCGCTTCAGCCCCCGACATCGCCATTGCCATCCCGGACGGATACAAGATCACCCGCAGGGACCGCACCAACGGAGTCGGAGGAGGCATCGCCATCGTCCACAGGAACACCCTCAGAGTCTCAACCAACACCGACGACACCCTCAGCACCGCCGAACACATGCACTTCCAGATCCACACCGATCCCAACACCACCCTCAGAGGAACCCTCATCTACAGACCCCCGGACCCCGACCACAGTTCAGCGATTCCATCACTGACTTCGTCAGCACACACGCCATCGCCTCCACGGACTACATCCTCCTCGGGGACCTGAACTTCCACCTCGAGAACAACAAGGACACCAACTCCACCACCCTGATCGACAACCTCGCCACCCTCGGACTCAGACAGCTCGTGACTACACCCACCCACGCCGCCGGCCACACGCTCGACTCCATCTTTTCCGCAAGCCCACACGTCTCCTTCAACCACACCTCCGAACCCCACTGGACTGACCACCACTGCATCCACTTCACCTACAGGAAGCCCACCACGCACCACCTCACCGAACAAATGCCTCGCCGCTGCTGGAGCAGAGTCACGGAAGACCAGCTAACCACAACCCTCGCCCTGAGCCCACCCGCCGAACCCTCCGACCCCGACACCGCCGCCCGCAACCTCAGACAGTGGATCGACGACTGCGCCAACACCCTCGCCCCGCTCAAGAATCCGCCCAACAGCCACACCAGCAAGAAAGCCACCTGGTTCACCGAAGACCTCCAGGCCTCCAAACGAACATGCCGAAAACTGGAGAAGATCTGGCTCCACGAACGGACAGCGGACAGCTACGCCGCCCACAAGAGCGCCACCCGCAGTCACCATCACCTCATCAGATCCGCCAAAAGGGCCTCACTCAAAGACCGCCTAGACAACAACGCACACAACAGCAAAGAGCTCTTCAACATCGTGAAGGAACTCTCCAACCCCAGCTCCAACACCAACGACATCCAGCCGTCGCGAGACCTGTGCGACTCACTGGCCACCTTCTTCCACCGCAAAATCGCCGACATCCACGACAGCTTCAACACCACGACCGCCCCGGCAACCACCGAGACCACTGCCCCCACAACCACCAACCGCCTGCTCTCCTGGACCAACATCAACGACGAGGACACCAGCGAGATCATGAACACCATCCACTCCGGTTCACCGCTAGACCCGTGCCCTCACCACATCTTCAACAAAGCCAGTACAGCCATTGCGCCCCATCTCCGGAAAATAATCAACATCTCCTTCGAGACAGCAACCTTCCCGGAAAGCTGGAAGCACGCCGAGATCACCGCCTTACTCAAGAAACCCAAGGCATACCCCAAGGACCTCAAGAACTTCCGACCCATCTCTCTGCTCCCGTTCCCCGCGAAGGTCACCGAGAAAATCGTCAACAAACAACTGACCCGCTACCTCGAGGAGAACAACATCCTGGACCCTTCCCAGTCCGGCTTCCGCAGCAACCACAGCACCGAAACCGCCCTCATCGCCGCCACCGATGACATCAGGACCCTGCTAGACAACGGAGAAACAGCAGCCCTCATCCTCCTGGACCTATCAGCCGCCTTCGACACGGTCTGCCACCACACACTACGAACACGCCTTCACGACGCCGGGATCCAAGAGAAGGCCCTGGACTGGACCACATCCTTCCTTTCCGGCAGAACACAAAGCGTCCGCCTCGCCCCCTTCCGATCCAAGGCCACCAAGATCATCTGCGGCGTACCCCAAGGCTCCTCCCTCAGCCCAACGCTGTTCAACATCTACATGGCACCCCTCGCCCACGTCGCCCGACAGCACAACCTCAACATCATCTCCTACGCCGACGACACCCAGCTGATCCTCTCCCTCACCAAAGACCCTCACACCGCCAAAGCCCACCTCCATGAAGGAATGAAGGCCGTCGCCGAATGGATGAGGACCAGCCGCCTGAAGCTGAACTCGGACAAGACGGAGGTCTTCATCCTTGGTTCCAACCCTTCAGCCTGGGACGACTCCTGGTGGCCAACATCACTGGGAACAGCCCCGCCACCCACCGACCACGTACGCAACCTAGGGGTCATCCTCGACCCCACCCTCTCCATGACTAAGCAGGTCAACGCCGTTTCCTCATCCTGCTTCAACATCCTCCGAATGCTCCGCAGGATCTTCAAGTGGATCCCCACCGAAACAAGAAAAACAGTCACCCAGGCCCTCGTCACCAGCAGGCTACACTACGGAAACGCCCTCTACGCAGGAACGATGGCTAAGCTCCTGAGACGGCTGCAACGCGTCCAGAACGCCTCTGCACGTCTTATCCTCAACATCCCCCGACGCAGCCACATCACACCCCACCTGAGAGACCTGCACTGGCTCCCTGTCAACAAAAGGATAACCTTCAAGCTCCTCACCCACGCACACAAAGCACTCCACAACTCCGGACCAGCCTACCTCAACAGACGACTCAGCTTCTACACCCCCACCCGCCAGCTCCGCTCGACCAGCCTCGCCCTCGCCACAGTCCCCCGCATCCGGAAAACGACCGCCGGCGGCAGATCCTTCTCCCACCTCGCCGCCAAGACCTGGAACACCCTCCCCACCAACCTCCGACAGACCCAAGACCTACTGGCCTTCAGAAGACTCCTCAAGACCTGGCTCTTCGATCAGTAGCAGCACCACCCCCCCTCTTCCCCCAGCGCCTTGAGACCCTCGCGGGTATGTAGTGCGCTTTATAAGTGACATGATTGATTGATACTTATGGTCACTCAGTACAGGACTATCATATACACTCTTACTCCTATATAGACACTCAAACACCGCCACTCATCCATAGAGGTACTCACACACCTAGTCAGTCATGCAAATAATTAAACACACTGCCATTTACTCACCTATACAGTTATACACACACCAGCTCACTTAATCATACAAATACTAGCACATTGTTACGCTCTTATACAATCACTGATACAAGCACACACTCATCCATACAGCCACTATCACAATCACTCACTCTCGCTTATAGCTATTTATATACTCCAACACACATATATACTGCCTTTCACATATGTAGTTACTCACACATGTACCACTGGGACATACATTCACTCACTAACACACTCTTACACACACTTACCCACCCATACAGTCTATCACAGATGCACTCTTGAAACCATCCACCCAGTGAATCACCCACTCACACATCTATGCACAGAGTCGCACACACCCCTCCCAACCAAACACTCAGGCACCCATACAGATACTCAGACAACCATTCAATAACTCATATAGACACTCATGTAGCTATTCACAAACACATGCAGCCCCTTACACAGCAACAGACAGACGGATACAGACATTCACCCAGTTTAGTCACTAACCCATGCATTCAGTAAGATACGTTAAATCACTCACTTATAGAGTCAGTCACGCACCTACTAAATCATCCATACAGACACTTACACACCCACTCATTCTTCAATACGTCTTTTCCTATATATATTAAAAATATTTAAACTTTACAGAAACACACAGTCACTGGATGATGTCATCAGTGATGTCACTGACCATGTCATAAGTGATGTAATATGTGACGTCATCAGCAGTGCATTGCGGGGGCGCGAGTTATAGTTAGCTGAACTAACTATAACGGGGGAATTTCACGGGTTTTGTACGAGTGAAATGTCCAACTAACTATAACTGTCCCTAAAACCTATGGTTTTTTCAGTGAATTTGAAAGGTTTTTTAAATGCTAATTTCTAACTATAACGTGCCTGAAACCTATGGTTTTTTCAGTGAATTTCAAAGGTTTTTTAAATGCTAATTTCTAACTATAACATGTCTGAAACCTATGGTTTTTTCAGTGAATTTCAAAGGTTTTTTAAATGCTAATTCCTAACTATAACGTGTCTGAAACCTATGGTTTTTTTCAGTGAATTTCAAAGGTTTTGTAAATGCCAATTTTTAAATGTATTAATTGTTATTTTTATTTTTTTCATACTGATTTACTACATTTTTTTAAACTATTTATTTTTAGATATTTTATTTTTTAAATTACATTGTAATTACATTATACATTATATTACAAAATATACTTTCTCAGAATGAATTAATTTACTTTAAATACTTTGCAAATAGGCAATAGACTTTTAAGTACAGTAGTTACAGTTGTTGCAATGGGCAACACAATTTCAAACACAATGCAACATTGAGCTCAATGTGAATTTCTAGCTAAATGCAATTAGTTACTTTATGGATTACTTTTCTAACCACAGGACTGAATCCTAGATTCAGTCCTGGGACATCTCCTGTAAACAGTTGAGTAAAAGCGTTTTGGTTACAGTAGTAATTTTTAAGGAATATTATTGTATTTTAAAAGTTGACACTTAGAAACTTTTTCACATAGAATCACCAATGTTATCCTATGGGAGGAAATTCACTTAGCAGGTAAGTAGTGTTATCGTGACTTTTTCTCACTCAGTGGTGGATCCTGGATCCAGCACTGGAGCATCTCCTGTAAACAGTTGAAAGAATGCGTTTAAGTCATACAGGCGATTTTTAAGGAATATTTGTAGTTTGTGAAAATCGACACTTTGAAACTTTTCTGCTGAAAACCAGACAATGGATTCCTATGGAAGGAAATACAAGTTACTGGTAAGTACGGTTAAAATTACTTTTCAGGGTCAGTGCTGGGCTAAAAGATGCAGCACTGGGTTCTCTCCTGATAACAGGTGAGTAAATCGGAATTCGTATTTCGGCTGAT
This sequence comes from Calotriton arnoldi, assembly GCA_963921515.1. Lineage (NCBI taxonomy): Eukaryota > Metazoa > Chordata > Amphibia > Caudata > Salamandridae > Calotriton > Calotriton arnoldi. The sequence goes on along the minus strand of CAWUFW010003207.1, from coordinate 1,847,040 downwards.
TTTAGAGGAATATTTGTATGTTTCAAAAATCGACACTTAGAAACTTTTTCAGCAAAAAGCAGGCAATGATATCCTATGGAAGGAAATTCAAGTTACTGGTAAGTACGGTTAAAATTACTTTTCAGGATCAGTACTGGGCTGAAAGATGCAGCACTGAGGTCTCTCCTGCTAACAGGTGAGTAAATCGGAATTCGTATTTCGGCTGATTTTAGAGGAATATTTGCACAATGGTGAAGGGAGGGGCGGGGCCTGAGGTGACATCTGTGCAAATGAGCCCCGTGGCGCGTTTAAGTTGGGGATTAAGTCCCTTTAATCATGAGGGTCCCTGGGGTCAACTAGCCCACCAGGAACCTCCAGTATGCGCCAGGGGCTGCGTTGCAGAGACGTGTACAGAGGCCACACCCCTTTTACACCTCTCTGCAAGGCAGCTCTGTGGCGCTTTTTGGAAGTACATGGTGGGCTAGTTGGACTCAGGGACCCTCAGGATTCAAGGGGACTTAATCCCCCATCTTAAAACACGCCACAGGGCCTGTTTGCACACATGTCACCTGAAGCCCCGCCCCTCCCTTCACCACTGTGCAAACGCGCCCGTGGCGCGTTTTAAGTCGGGGATTAACTCCCCTTGAATCCTGAGGGTCCCTGGGGGCCAACTAGCCCAACAGGTATATCCAAAAAGCGCCACAGAGCTGCGTTGCAGAGAGGTGTAAAAGGGCGTGGCCTCTGTACACCTCTCTGCAACGCAGCTCCCTGGCGCATACTGGAGGTTCCTGGTGGGCTAGTTGGCCCTCAGGGACCCCCAGTATTGAAGGGGAATTACTTCCCATCTGCAAACGCGCCAGGGGGCGCGTTTGCAGAGTGGTGAAGGAAGGGGCGGGCCTGCGGCCCGATCGTTTTTTTGTTGTTTGTTTTTTTTCCCCCCTGAAGGGGGGCTGTGTGGCCCCCCTTCCTTTTAACTATTTTTGGGCCCTGGGGACCCCATCCCCCAGGGCCTTATCCCCTTTTTTTTTTTTTTATTAAACGGGAAGGGGGCCGCGTGGCCCCTCCCCTGGCCGAATCCTACCCCGGGGACCCCATCCCCCGGGGCATGGCCACACTTTTACATAAATTTTTAAGGAGGGGCTGCGTGGGCCCCTCCTCAGGCCTCCTTTTGCCCCGGGGTCCCCATCCCCCGGGGCAGGCCTTTTTTTATTTTTTATTTTTTTATTATTTCTGGGGATGGGGGCCGCGTGGCCCCCTCCCGGGCCACTACTTGCCCCGGGGACCCCATCCCCCGGGGCCTGGCCTCTGGTTGGGGACTGTGGGGGGTCCCCAAACCCCCCACAGTCCCGCCGGCTCCCCGTGTCCTACGGGAGCCGGCATTGCTTTTGCTTTTGCACAGCTAACATGCTGCTCCCCGTGTGGAAAAGCAATTGTCTTTGGATATTGGAAGCGAGAGCAGGTTTCCTGCTCTCTCTTCCAATATCCAAAGCAAGTTTGCAATGACAGGACGGGAGCCGCGAGGCTCCCGTCCTGTCATTGCAAACAGCAGTGTCCCGGGGTAGGCACCCGGGACACTGCAGGAGCCGGCCCTGGGGGTGGCGGTCTTCAGGGCCACCACAGGCTCCAGGAGGGGGCCGCGCGGCCCCCTCCCATCCAAATGCACAGCCCCGGGGAGGTGGTGGTCCTCGGGCTCGGGGGTCCTTAACGGACCCCCATTTTCAATTCTTTAGTGCCCCGGGAGGTGGTGGTCCCGGGCGTGTGGGGGCTGGAGCCCCCACACATGTTAATTTAAAAATAAAGAAGCCCCGGGAGGTGCTGGTCCCCGGGGCTGCGGGAGGGCTCAGAGCCCTCCTGCTACTTTTTCAAATAAAGCCCCAGGGGTGGCGGTCCCCAGGGCTTGGGGGCCCTTAGAGGCCCCCCATACATAAAATAAACCCCCCCAGCATGCCCCCGGGACTTGGCCCACCCGGGGGCAATTAGCATCGAGCGCGGGAGACCGCGCTTCGATTTTTATCGGCAGGATCCGCGCACCCTGAGCGCATCCTGCCGATTTAAAAAAAAAAAAAATGCTTTTTTGCCCAGGGGTTCCTTGTGGGACCCCTGAGCAGACCTAGGGGGTCAGGGTGTTTCTACCCTGCCCCCTTTGTGCGTTTTGCGCACTTTTTTACTGCTTTCTTGTTCCTCGGTTCTACCGAGGAACAAGATGGCTGCCAACACTTCCTGGTTTGGAGTGTTGACAGCCAATTAGCAGACAGCTCGTGATCGGGAGGGTGCGCGGATCCTCCGTGCCCATAGATATATATGTACTTTTACTTTTGATTTTCTCAGCAACTACTGAACGGATTTACACCATTTAACAAAAGGGTTCTTTCTGAACCAAGAACTACCTCTTTGCCAAATTTGGTGTAATTCCGTTCAGCAGTTCGGGCTGTAGCCGTGTCTAAACTTTCCTATGGAAAAATGAATGGGGAAAACGCGTTTTGGGACCCCCTTTTTCTCGGCCACCGCTTAACGAATCACCCCGAGACTTTCAGGGTAGGAGCGGACCGGAGCGCCCCACAAAGTTTGAAAATTTCGCGAAGATACGTCAACCGGCAAGAGAGTTATTTCAAATAGAATGTCGCGGATTTCCTATGGAAAATAGGTCCTAACTATAACTATCTACTGGCGACCGCCAGTAGATAATATTTGCATGCCACGGGCCCCATGGTTACTCTTGCGGGACCCCGCAAGAGCCTGTGGTTAACCACAGTATTCTAACAGGACGCAACGTGGCCCTCCCGTGTGGTCGCGTGGGAATGATGCTGTGCCATGAAGAAAAAAAAGTAAAAATGAGGGGTTGGTGTAATGGTGGGATGCGCGACCTTGGGGTGCTGGCCAACTATTGGGCATTTGTTGCCCAAGGGGGGGTTGTCCACAGATTGGGGATTGGGTGCTGGGCCAACCTCATGCTCCACATGGTCGAGGGCTGTGCGCTGCGTGGGCTCGGCACCCGCAGTGGGCTGGCCCCCCATGGTGTGTTGGGGCATGGCCTGTTCCTCAAGTCTGGCCCTGCGTCCAACCTTCTGCTGCACACGGTCAGTCAGTTGCTCAGTGAGGGAGTTGGGTGAATGTGATCTAAAAACCCAAGAAATTCCCTGAAAAAAGCAAAGCTTAAAGTGATTTTATAGTTGGGTGAGGTACGAAGATGTTACTTTTTGTTATAAATCTTAGATAAAAACCTAGAAATTCATTGATAAACCAAAGGTTAAAGTGACGTTATATTTAGTTCTTGTAATAATATAAAAACGAATGTCATAAAACCAGAAAAACTGGAATTCACAAGTGATGACTTAAAGAGTTAACAATACCTCGTGCTTCCACAATGCACTGCTCACGACTTCACATATTACATCACTCATGACATGCCGAAACCCAAAATTGACTGAGTGGGTACTTCCATTAAAAAACCTGAGCTATTGGCATTGCCAATGCTTGTTTTAAAGAGCTTTTATTTTTTGACACCAATACTTTTTCCACAGTCTTTCCAGTGTTCTACCATGTTTTAGGACTCTTGAAGATTTTAGAAAACCATGGGGCTAGTGGTGTCTGTCTTTAAATATTAATACCCCTCATGGGGGGAATAGAGTTTGAGGCCTCATTAATCCGCCAATCACATTCATTTGTGGTGTTGTTGATTTAATCGCAGAAGAAGAAAGGCCATTAAATATGTACTCATTTGACGTTGTGCTGATTAAGTTGAGCCCAAGGCTGAATATTTGACGAATGGGTTACTTGGTCACAAACGTGACGGATATCCCATACGCCGTATCACAAATCATTATATCCTACGACACTTGTAAAACAGCAGACGGGATATTCACCACGTTTGTGTGTGAGAGAGTATCCCATCCGCCAAAGTCTACATCAGGCCCTAAGTTTCTTGGAGCCACAAGCGGCCAAAGGAAGATCGAACTTAAAAGTCATCACCACATGAGCGGACTAGGAGACCGGCGTTGTTTTTTCAGATGTAGGGTCTGATTTAGATCTTGGATCTCGCAGCCAAGGCCAGGAACAACCTCCCCTCCACCTCCGGCAAGTCCCCACACTGCACCAGTTCAGGAAGGACTTCAAGACCTGGCTCTTCGGATGACCCCAGCACTCAACGGAGCTGCCCCCCCCCCAGCTCCTTGAGACCCTCATGGGTGAGTAGCTGCGCTCTACCAACCCTGATTGATTGTGGATAGGTTACTCCATCACAACTGTGACAGATATCCCATCTTCCGAAATATAAAACCCATTATGTCCTATTGGATTTATATTTCGGTGAGCGGGATAGCCATACCATTGTGACGGAGTAACTCGTCCGCCGAGATCTAAAACAGGCCCTTCATTAAATCATGATTGACAAAAATAGGGTCTAAGCTATGACCCGCTAAGTGGGGGCATCAACTAACTGCCTCAAACCAGTCACTAGTAAGGATTCAGTAAGACTGATGGTATCTGGATTATTAAAGTGTTCTAAATGAAGGGTAAAGTCCACCCAGTACACCACCATTGAGTGCAAGCGTCACGGGCACAAGGGACTTGTCTGCAGAGGAGCAAGTACCACCCATTCATATGAGATCATATGGCATCACCAGGTGCAAACTTCATGGACTGAGGGGGACTGGCTGCAGAAGGGCTAGTACCACCTGCACACCACCACAACCGGGAGCAAGAATTACGGACTCATGGTACCTAGCTATGGAGGAGCAAGTCCTGCCCAACACATACACTACCACCAGATGCAAGCTTCTAGGACTCAAGAGGACTGGCTGCGGAGGGGCTAGTACAGCCGCCTGGCATGCCTCCAAGAGAGCAAGCTTCACAGACTCAAAGGGCCCGGCTGCGGAGGGCCAAATACCAGGCACCCGGTACACCACCATCATATACAAGCTTCACAATCTCAAGAGGCCCTCATATGGAAGGGCTAGTACAACCCACTTGGTACACCACCACTTTGTGCAAGTTTCACAAACTCAAGTGGCCAGCTGCGGAGGGGCCAGTACTACCCGCCCAGTGCATCAGTACCAGGAGAAAGGTTAGTGGATTCAAAGGGCCTAGCTGTAGAGGGACAAGCACTGCCTACGCAGTATGCCACTACTGGATGCCAGCTTCATTGACTCAAGGGCCCTGGCTGTGGAAGCGCAAGTACCACCCTTTGCTACACCACCACCAGAGGCCAGCCTCACAGGCTCAAGGGGCCCAGCTGTGGAGGTGCTAGTGCCGCCTGGATGATATACCACCTCAGGGTGCAAACTAAATTGCTGCACACGGCCTGGAGATGCCATATAAGGTGATATCAAGTTACAGCCCACCCAACATATCAGCTCTAGGGAACACTAGGGAAAACTTCATTGACTTAAACAGAATGGCTGCGTATGGCCCTTGTTAGACCTGGTACCATTGGCGTGAGTCTCCCTTCCATTTTTTCACTGATTGCCTCCTCTGTTTTTGATGTTTTGCTGGTTTAGATGCTTTGGGCACTGTGCCACTGCTATTCAGTGCCACAGTGCAAGTGCTCCCTATGTTAAATTGATGTATTGATTAGTGACTCCATGATTGGATCATTTGATTTACTTGTCAGACCCTAGTATAGTGCACCAGGTGTGCCCAGGGCCTGTAAATCAAATGCTGCTGGTGGGCTTGCAGCACTGTGCCACCCACAGAAGCAGCTTGTAAAGTGTGTCTCAGGCCTGCCATTGCAGAGCCTGTGTGCAGTCTGTGACTGCCATGTCGACTTGGTAAGTGTACCCGCTTGCCAGTCCCTAAACCTTCCCTTTTCTGCATATCAGTCACCCCTAAGGTAGGCCCAAGGGCAGGGTGCATTGTATGTAAAAGGTAGGACATGCCCTGGTGTGTGTAGCATGTCCTAATAGTGAATTACAGCCAATGTCGTTTTTCACTATTGCAAGGCTACCTGTCCCCATAGGCCAGAATGGGCAGTTTCATTATAACATCTTATAATCCTAACTGACCCAGGGAACATGGTAGAAAAACGAATTTAGTATGCCTGAACTCAGAATGATAAAATACATCTTTTAGTGAAGTTGGTTTTAACATTCTGTGTTTGAAAATGCCACTTTTAAAAAGTAGGTATTTTCTTGCCTAACCATCCAGCCTGCCTCTGCTAGCTTGTGTATTGTATGTCTGGTTTTGTGAGTGACAGGGGCTGGGGGGCTCCAGGATACAGGGTGAGTCAGCACATGGCTGAATAGACCTATCTGCATATAGAGTGGTGGGAGGAGCAGCACCTAGGCCTGAATAGGGCTGTGCCTGCCTTCCACAATGCTGGCTCGACCTCCTGTGGTGTGTCTGATGTCCCTGGTCCACACTGACAAAGGAAGAGGGTGTGCACTTGCAGGATGCACACAGAACTGGTTTGGACTAGGTACAGGACCCTCTGCCTTCAGAGGACAAAGGATTTGCTGGTATAAATATTGGGGCCCTGACCCGAGAACTTTAGATCACTTCTGGAAACAACAAGACGAACCTTTGCCAAGGAGAAGAACCAAGGAAGCTGCAGGAGTTTGGACTGCCCCTCTGCCAGTGTGCTGTTTGCTGGGTTGGCCTGCAGTGGTCTTCATTGCCAAGGAAAGGAGAAGGAACTTTTAAAGAACTTTCATCATCTTGCAGAATATTCTCCAAGGGCTTGAACTAGAGCTTGCCTCCTGCTGAAGTCTCAGGGCTACAAGACTTCACCACCAGCTCCCTCCTGAATACCCTTGCTGGGGATTCTGTCTGCAGAAGCCTGCGTGTCGCTGGGAGCTGGAAGCGCGATGCAACGAGAAGAAGCGTGTCGCTGTCGCAGCTACTGCCGTCGCATCGCCGGAGAAGCGTGTCGCCGCCGCAGAGGCCGCCGCCGCATCACCAGGGAAGCGTGCCTTCGTCGCAGCTGCCTGCCGCCGCATCACCAGGGAAGCGTGTCGCTATCGCAAGGGTCATCGTCGCATCCCCCGAGAAGCGTGTCGCCGTCGCAGCTGCCTGCCGTCGCATCACCGGAGAAGCGTGTCGCAGGGCCTGTTGTGGCTCCAAAGATACAGAGTTCGCCGCACGGCCGTCGGGCGTGCACGCATCGTCTTCACATCGTCGCATCGCATCAAGGGCGCACTTTCATCGCATCGCACTGGATCGTCGCACCGCATCGAGGCGCCTGCTCGCCGCATCGCCCTCCTTGCGGACCCTTTGCTTGTTTTGCGTTACGCATCCCAGGTACTTTTGAGAGAAACGTGTCGCATTTACCATCAACTTGAACTAAGTTACTTCTACCATCTTTAAGTCTATTTTAAATACAGTATTGTGGATTTTTGTCGTTTGTGGTCTTGTGTTAAGTCTATATAAAGAATACTTATTTTTATAAAACCTGTGTAGTGTCCATCTGTAGTGTTTTCACTGTATTACTGTATGTGTTCACAAATGCTTAACACACTGCCTCTGAGATAAGCCTGCCTGCTCGTGCCAAGCTACCAAGGGGGTGAGCAGGGGTTATTTTAGTAGTGTATCCCCCTTACCCTGACTAGAAGTAAGGGTCCCTATTTGGTCAAAGGTGTATACCATTGCCAACTAGAGACCCCCAGTTCTAACATTGGTGGTCAGCGGTGAGGATTTTGGACTTGCATTTGTGACTCATATACAGTGTTTGGTGTATACTACTTGTGAGTGCAGACCAAACGCAACCACATACTTTTTGGTAGAATTTTTTCTCCTTGGACTGTTATTTTTCTGAGAACTACCAATTCTTATTGCCATGAGTCCACCAGCATCTGTTGCATCTATGGATCCAGATTTTGAGGAAGAGAGGTTGGATACCCATAATGCCAAACAGCTGAAAGCCTTCTGTAAAAAAATTAAAGTTGCTATTCCAGGCCTCACAAAGATGGATGAGTTCCCAAGGTGCTGAGGGCCTGGGTGGAAGCAAGAAATGCATCTGAAAATGTGGAGCACCCTGTGGGAGAGGCAGAGGAGGCAGAAGGGCAGCTAGATGGGCCAGTGGGTCCAGGGGGGGAGAAAGTACCTACCCCGCCAGGCAGCAGTGTTTCTTCCAAAGACCTGTCCCCAGGAGGACTGGGGGATAGGGAGAGAAATAGAAGGCATAGAATGGAGCTGGCCAGGCTCAAGATGGAGGGTGAAAATAACAAGTTAGCCTTGGAGAGAGAGTGAATGAGATTAGAGCATGAGAGAATGTTGAGGGAGTTGGAGATCAAAGCTAAAAGCTTAGAAATTAATCCCTCTGGTGGCAGTGCACCGTCTGTGCCTGCAGAAGGCAGGATATATATCCCCAAGGATGTCATCAAAGCTTTCCATAGGTATGAAGATATTGGGCAGTGGTTTGCAGCCTATGAGATAGCAATGGTGGCCCACTGGGTCCCTGAGAAGGATTGGGGAGCTGGGTTGTGGGGCCGCTTTGTGAGTGAGGGGAGGGATACATTGTTAGACCTACCCAGTGAGAATAGGATGTCTTATGCCCATATGAAGGAAGCCCTGATGACAAGGTATGGGTTGAACCCAGAACTCTATAGACAGAGGTTCAAGAATTGTAAAAATCTGGAGGCAACCACTTGGGTAGAATATGTATCTTTCTTTTGCAGAGCTATGGATGGTTGGGTAAAGGGTAGCAAAGTGAGTACTTTTGAGGAGTTTGAGGAGCTCTATGATTTGTTTGCGTGGGAGCACTTGTCTGGTAATTGTTTTCCAGAGCTACGCCAGCACCTTATTGATAGCAAGCTAACTAACCCTAGGAAGCTTGCTGAGGAGGCGGACCGCTGGGTGAGCACCCGGGTCCACAAGGGTCACGTGGGAGACTCCGCCAAAGGTGGGCAGGGTCCCCAGCAGAAGAGTGGGGGGGACAAGGGTAAACAGAGGGAGTTCCAGAAAGGGCCCCAAAGTAATTCCCAAGGGAACCAAGGGAAGGGTTCCCAGCCTCCCCCTGAGAAGAAGCAAGAGGCCCCGACAGGTAAACCTGTTCACAGGGGCCCCACTAAGTGCTTCATGTGTGGTCAGATGGGCCACCGTTGGTATGATGCACAGTGTCCCATGAGGGATTCCAAAGCACCACCACGTGCACCACCCCGTCAGATGGCGAGTGTAGCCCTGGGGGAGGAGATGGGTGCCCAAGGTGGGTGGGGTCCCGCAGAGATGTCCTTGTCTCTTTAGGAGACTTTGAGATGGTCCCTGAGACCCAGCTGCCTGATAACACTAAGAAGTACAGGCAGTGGGTGACCATCAATGGCCATAGTGTGGAAGCTCTCAGAGACACTGGGGCTAGTGTGACAGCTGTCAATTGCCGGCTGGTGTCCAGAGAGCAGGTTATCCCCCATGCATTCTTCCCTGTAGTTTCCGTGGACAACTCACAGAGCCAGTGTGAGGTGGCTCAAGTTCCCTTTGAGTGGGGGGGGGGGGTCTCAGGTACTCTTCAAGTAGCTGTGAGGCCAGCCATGCCTGTTGATTGTCTGTTGGGAAATGATTTGGAGAGCTCCCCTTGGGCTAAGGTGGAGAGAAGGTCTCATTTGGAGATGTTGGGTCTGCCTGAGTGGGCGTGTGTGACCACTCGGTCTATGGCAGCCAGTAAGGGCGTTGAAGCGGTTCTGGAGCCTGGAAATATGGCCCAGACCCCTGCCTTAAAGAGAAGAGGTGGGGGGCGTGGGAAACCGGCCCCCATAGTTCCCACGGCCCAGGAGGAGGCAGACCTTGAGGGGGATGCCCTGGAACCTACAGGGGAACAAGTGGCCGAACTGGGGGACCTGCCTGAGCTGACTGTTGGACTTGGCCCTTTTTGGCAGGTTCATCCCTAAACTTTTTGCCTTTTCTCTGACATGGTGTTGGTGGTTTTAGGCCTCTGGGCACTTTAGCACTGTGGACCAGTGTAAAGTGCGTGCCCTCTCTGTGTTACATTGGTGAGATTGGCCTGCCCTCCCATAGGAATGCATTGGGGATTCCCTGATCAGTGTGTGTCAGTGGTAATTCCTGGGATGGGAGGAGCAGCGTGGTCAAGTTTAGTATGTGTGAAATTGTAATAATAAATGCTGCGCAATGGTGGGCGCAGATTTATTATGACTCTTTGAGAAATGCCACTGTTAGAAGTTGGCATTTCTGTGTGCTCTGTGTCTGCCTGCCTGATGTGAATTGCATGTCTGGCTTTTGAGTAACAGGGGCTGGGAGGTGTGTGTGGCTCCAGGAGGGGCAGGGTGAGTCAGCACTAGGCTGAATGAGACATCTGCATTGGGAGTAGTGGGAGGAGTAATCCCCTGACCCTGAATAGGACTGTGCCCAGTCTGTACAATGCTGGCTCCGCCCCCTGTGGTGTGTCTGATCACCTAGCCCCCACCTGACAAAGGGGAAGAGGAGCTTGGAAAACAAAGTGCTCCAATTCCCCCCTGAACCAATTGCATCTGGTTCCCCCAAGCCCTGCACTGCAGACAAAGAGATTGTGTGGTATAAATATAGGGGCTGTGACCCCATGAAGGTGTTCTGTTCTGTGCTTGTTCCTGAACCTGCGGGGGCGTGCTGCTGCTGGGGCCCAGGAGGAACCGCCATGAGGGCTTGCCTCCCTGGGCCCAGCATTGCCCCCTTGGCCTCTAAAGGAACTTTTTGCTTGGACCTGTTGTTTCTTTTTATCCTCCAGGACCTTAAAGATTTCTTTGCTGCATCTGGCGCCTCGTGAGCGCTATATTTTAATTAGGAGGAGAGCGTGGGCTGAGCAGCGCTGAGCTGCCGCCTTGTTAGAGGGAATCCTGGCGTGAGGGATTCCCCCGTGATGCTGCTTGGAGCGGGTGCCCACCCCGCCTTCTTGGATATTTAAATTGCATGTGCCCACCCCGCGTTTGGAGTCGTTGGCGGGTGCCCACCCCGCTTATGTGCTGTGTTGGAAGCGGGTGCCCACCCCGCATTGCCCTGCCGAGAGAAGAAATCACCGCCGCAGCCCGATCGGCCTGACCCGGAAGCCAGGCAGAGTCCGCCTGACTCTGGGCAGACCCAAACCAGGAAGAGGCTGCCGAGGCCGCCAATGGCAGCGCGGCCGAGTGAAAGCCTGCGGCCAGGCGGGGCTCCCTTGAGCTGAGGGAAGCCCCGCTTGGAGGAGAAATGCTGGCGGGGGTCAGCGGGGCTCTCGTAGTGAAGGCTATATGTTGGTTGTGCCGATCGAGGCACAGTGTCGGTGTCCATTTCCTGAGCGGCACCGCCTGATAGATGGCCGCTCCAACGAGGGGGCATATTTGTTGTTAGAGGGCCCAGAGGGGCCCGTGTTTTCCCCCAGTTTGGATATGTTTTCACAGTTGCCCCACTTGACAGTGGGCAACTGCAACGCTGGGGCCAATTTTATTTAGAGAGCCCCAGTGGGGCCCCAAGGGCACAGTCGTGCCAGGGCCCATTTACATTGTTCTCAGCTGCGCCGCACCAGCACGGGCAGCTGCAACGTTTTTACATATTTAGTCAGAGGGCACAGTGAGTGCCAGGCCTTCTTTGCATCAAAGCTGCACGGCAATTAGCGGCAGCTGCAACGTTTAGGCTGACATTTCTTTGGGGGCATTTTTAGTGAGAAAGGAGTGAGATACACTCCTGTGCCCCAGCGCAATTGCGCACTTGTGGATTTTGCTGCATTGGCAACCGCCCAGACATTTGGGACATAGGGCATTTGAGCCCCTTTAAAAAGGCCAGTTGGCCAGGGGGACTGTTAGGTTGATAGGGCGCCAGGCCCTAATGTGATTTATGTGGTGCGCAGGAAATGGGATTCATGTACTGTTATTCATGCACCTGATTTATGCCTCTACTGTGGTTTATGTTATGAGGTTTTGCATACTGTGGTTTATGCTTGGGAGGTTATTCTCCACTGTGATTTATGCCTAATGTGAGTTATGATTAGGAGATTATGGTCTAATATGTTTAGGCTTATGAGGTTGGCGTATAATATATTTTGCACCTGATGTGATACTGTGCATAATATGGTTTATGTTGCAGGATAATGCTGAGTACAGTGTTTGCCAGTAATTACTGGTTGTGTTCTACGTTTGTTATATGTTCTACATTTACTATCTTTACTAAGTGATGGTTCTGACAGTGGCCCAATTGGCCCTGTCAGGTGTATATAATCCCCTGTAAATACTGCCTAGTGCCAGGTGGCACAGTGTATATTGTGTGATTACTATTCTAATGTGTTTATGGTAATACAAAGGCTATTTTTGATATAACCTTGTGTGGAGTTCCTTTTGTGGTGTGCCTAGTATGTTGTTGCTGTGTGTGGTTGCGCAAACACTTTACACATTGCCTCTGGGATAAGACTGACTGCTCGTGCCAAGCTAACAAGGGGGTGAGCAGGGGTTATCTTCAGCGTGTAACTCCCTTGCCCTGACTAGAGTGGTGGTCTCTGCCTGGCTTTGGTGCAAGCCTTAGCCAACCAGAGATCCCATTTCTAACACTGACCCATTGGCAGCAAGAAGGAGGCCCCTCCAGGGAGGAATTTTGTGAGGAGCAGAGGAAGTGCCCTTCTCTTGAGGGGTTGCGGCAACATGCCACAGCCCAGGCAGCAGGTGATCAGTCTGGATCACATTGGATCTTCTGGGAGAATGGTCTCCTGTATAGCGAGCCTAAGGTTGCTGAGCCTGGGTCAGCCCGTGTGCTGGTGGTACCCCAGCGCTTCAGAGCCTTCCTACTGGGTTTGGCTCATGATGTGCCTTTAGCTGGACATCTGGGGCAGAACAAGACCTTTGAAACGCTTGTCGCCAACTTTCATTGGCCCCAGATGCGGAAGAGTTCAGACACTCATTGTAGGACTTGTCAAACTTGCCAGGCAAGTGGGAAAAGTGGAAGGAAGCACAAGGCTCCTTTCCAACCTTTCCCTGTAGTCAGTACCCCCTTTGAACGGGTGGGCATTGACATTGTGGGGCCACTGGACCCCAAGACAGCCATGGGCAACAGGTTTATCCTGGTCTTGGGGGTCCATGCTACCCGGTACCCAGAAGCCATCCCGCTCAGGACAGTGACGACCCCCGTGGTGGGACGTGCACTGATGGGGATTTTCTCCCATGTGGGGTTCCCCAGAGAGGTAGTGTCAGACCGTGGTACAAACTTCATATCCAATTATATGAAGTCCCTGTGGCAGGAGTGCGGTGTTACCTATAAGTCCACCACTCCTTACCACCCCCAAGGTAATGGGCTGGTTGAGAGATTCAACCGGACCCTCAAAGGCATGATAATGGGTCTTGAGGAACCTATGAGGCGTAAGTGGGACGTCCTCTTGCCATGCCTTCTTTTTGCTTACCGTGAGGTGCCACAGAAGTCCCTAGGGTTCAGTCCCTTTGAACTCCTGTATGGGCACCCGGTGAGAGGACCTTTGAGTCTGGTCAAGGAAGGCTGGGAGAAATCTCCCAGGAAACCTCCCCAGGATGTATACAGTTACATGCTGGCCTTCAGGAACCAGACCAGGCGATTCAGGCAACTCGCTGAGGCGAATCTGGAAGCCAGCCAGGAAGAGATGAAGCGGTGGTATGATCAGAATGCCACTCTGATTGAGCTTCAGCCTGGTCAGAAAGTTTGGGTCATGGCCCCTGTAGAGCCCTGTGTGCTCCAGGACAGGTGGGCTGGACCATTTGAGGTGGTGGAGCGCAAGAGTGATGTCACCTACCTGGTGAACTTGCGGTCTCCTAGGAACCCTTTGCGGGTCCTGCATGTTAACCGCCTGAAGCCCCACTTAGAAAGGTCCGAAGTGGGCATGCTCCTAGCAACGGATGATGGAATGGAGGAGGAGACCGAGCCTCTTCCTGACCTCCTGTCTGCAACAGAGCAAGATGGGTCAGTGGATGGTGTCAGCCTCTCTGCCACACTGACCCCTGAGCAGCAGCAAGATTGTCGCCAACTGTTGGGACAATTCTCTGATCTGTTCTCCCTGGTTCCTGGTGTCACTGAGTGGTGCGTCCATGACATGGATACTTGGGACAGTCCTCCTGTGAAGCACAAGGCTTACAGAGTGACTGACAGGGTCAGAGCTCACATCAAGCAGGAAGTCTCCAAGATGTTTGCATTAGGGGTGATTGAGTCCTCTCACAGGCCTTGGGCCATACCAGTGGTCTTGGTCCCAAAAGCTGCCGGTGCCACGCCCGAACTTCGGTTCTGTGTGGACTACCGAGGACTCAATTCAGTCACCAGGACTGGCGCGCACCCCATCCCCAGAGCTGATGAGCTCATTGATCGGTTGGGGGCTGACCGGTGCCTCAGCACGTTTGATTTAACGTCTGGGTACTGGCAGATCGCCTTAACTGATGGGGCAAAAGAGAGGTCAGCATTCTCCACGCCAGATTGGCACTACCAATTCCGGGTTATGCCCTTTGGGATGAAGAATGCCCCTGCCACCTTTCAGAGGTTGGTCAACCAGGTGTTGGCTGGACTGGAGGATTTCAGTGCCGCCTACCTGGATGACATCGCAGTGTTCAGCGCCAGTTGGGAAGAACATCTGCGCCACCTCTGGGAAGTGTTGATGGCACTGCGCAAGGCAGGCCTCACGATCAAGGCGAGTAAGTGCCAGATCGGGCAGGGTTCCGTGGTGTACTTGGGACACCAGGTTGGGAGCGGCCATGTGGTGCCCCTACAGCCCAAGATTGAGACCATCCTGGCTTGGGAACCCCCAAAACCCAGACAGAGGTGAGAGCCTTTTTAGGACTCACAGGGTACTACAGGAGGTTTGTCAAGGGGTATGGCAACATTGTTGCACCCTTGACTGAGCTGACTTCCAGGAAGCAGCCCAAGAAAGTGAACTGGACTGACACCTGTCAGAAGGCTTTTGACGCCCTGAAGACTGCCATGTGCACAGCACCCGTGCTTCAGGCGCCCAACTTCTCAAAGGAATTAATTGTCCAAACAGACGCTTCAGAGCATGGTGTGGGGGCTGTTCTATCACAGATTAATGAGGAGGGTCTAGACCAACCTGTAGCCTTCATCAGTAGGAGGTTACTTCCACGGGAACAGAGGTGGAGTGCAATTGAGCGTGAGGCATTTGCTGTGGTCTGGGCACTGAAGAAGTTGAGACCATGCCTGTTTGGGACTCACTTCCGGGTTCAGACAGACCACAGGCCCCTCAGATGGTTGATGCAGATGAGGGGTGAGAATCCAAAGTTGTTGAGGTGGTCCATTTCCCTACAGGGGATGGACTTCATGGTGGAACACCGCCCTGGTACAGAACACACCAATGCAGATGGTCTATCCAGATTTTTCCGCCTTAGTGAAGAGAATTCCCAAGGGGTTGGGTAGTTCTCCCCACATTTCAGCTGGAGGGGACACGTGTTAGACCTGGTACCATTGGCGTGAGTCTCCCTTCCATTTTTTTACTGATTGCCTCCTCTGTTTTTGATATGTTTTGCTGGTTTAGATGCTTTGGGCACTGTGCCACTGCTATTCAGTGCCACAGTGCAAGTGCTCCCTATGGTAAATTGATGTATTGATTAGTGACTCCATGATTGGATCATTTGATTTACTTGTCAGACCCTAGTGTAGTGCACCAGGTGTGTCCAGGGCCTGTAAATCAAATGCTGCTGGAGAGCTTGCAGCACTGGTTGTGCCACCATCAGAAGCAGCTTGTAAAGTGTGTCTCAGGCCTGCCATTGCAGAGCCTGTGTGCAGTCTGTGACTGCCATGTCGAGTTGGTAAGTGCATCCGCTTGCCAGTCCCTAAACCTTCCCTTTTCTGCATATCAGTCACCCCTAAGGTAGGCCCAAGGGCAGGGTGCATTGTATGTAAAAGGTAGGACATGCCCTGGTGTGTGTAGCATGTCCTAATAGTGAATTACAGCCAATTTCGTTTTTCACTATTGCAAGGCAACCTGTCCCCATAGGCCAGAATGGGCAGTTTGATTATAACATCTTATAATCGTAACTGACCCAGGGAACATGGTAGAAAAACGAATTTAGTATACCTGAACTCAGAATGATAAAATACATCTTTTAGTGAAGTTGGTTTTAACATTCTGTGTTTGAAAATGCCACTTTTAGAAAGTAGGTATTTTCTTGCCTAACCATCCAGCCTGCCTCTGCTAGCTTGTGTATTGTATGTCTGGTTTTGTGAGTGACAGGTGGGGGGCTCCAGGAGACAGGGTGAGTCAGCACAGGGCTGAATAGACCTCTCTGCATGTAGAGTGGGGGGAGGAGTAGCACCTGGGCCTGAATAGGGCTGTGCATGCCTTCCACAATGCTGGCTCGACCTCCTGTGGTGTGTCTGATGTCCCTGGCCCACACTGACAAAGGAAGAGGATGTGCACTGGCAGGATGCACCCAGAACTGGTTTGGACTAGGTACAGGACCCTCTGCCTTCAGAGGACAAAGGATTTGCTGGTATAAATATTGGGGCCCTGACCCCAGAACTTTAGATCACTTCTGGAAACAACAAGACAAACCTTTGCCAAGGAGAAGAACCAAGGAAGCTGCAGGAGTTTGGACTGCCCCTCTGCCAGTGTGCTGTTTGCTGGGTTGGCCTGCAGTGGTCTTCATTGCCAAGGAAAGGAGAAGGAACTTTTAAAGAACTTTCATCATCTTGCAGAATATTCTCCTAGGGCTTGAACTAGAGCTTGCCTCCTGCTGAAGTCTCAGGGCTACAAGACTTCACCACCAGCTCCCTCCTGAATTCCCTTGCTGGGGATTCTGTCTGCAGAAGCCTGCGTGTCGCTGGGAGCTGGAAGCACGACGCAACGAGAAGAAGCATGTCGCTGTCACAGCTGCTGCGGTCGCATTGCCGGAGAAGCGTGTCGCCGCCGCAGAGGCCGCAGCCGCATCACCAGAGAAGCGTGCCTTCATCGCAGCTGCCTGCCGTCGCATCACCAGGGAAGCATGTCGCTACCGCAAGGGTCGCCGTCGCATCCCCCGAGAAGCGTGTCGCCGGCGCAGCTGCCTGCCATCACATCACCGGAGAAGCGTGTCGCAGGGCCTGTCGCGGCTCCAAAGATACAGAGTTCGCCGCATGGCCGTCGGGCGAGCACGCATCGTCTTCACATCGTCGCATCGCATCAAGGGCGCACTTTCATCACATCGCACCAAATCGTCGCACCGCATCAAGGCGCCTGTTCGCCGCATCGCCCTCCTTGCGGACCCTTTGTTTGTTTTGCGTTACGCTTACCAGGTACTTTTGAGAGAAACGTGTTGCATTTACCATCAACTTGAACTAAGTTACTTCTACCATCTTTAAGTCTATTTTGAGTACAGTATTGTGGATTTTTGTCGTTTGTGGTCTTGTGTTAAGTCTATATAAAGAATACTTATTTTTATAAAACCTGTGTAGTGTCCATCTGTAGTGTTTTCACTGTATTACTGTATGTGTTCACAAATGCTTAACACACTGCCTCTGAGATAAGCCTGCCTGCTCGTGCCAAGCTACCAAGGGGGTGAGCAGGGGTTATTTTAGTAGTGTATCCCCCTTACCCTGACTAGAAGCAAGGGTCCCTATTTGGTCAAAGGTGTATACCATTGCCAACTAGAGACCCCCAGTTCTAACAGCCCTGCAGCTGAACATGGCTGTGTATGGTTGAAGGGCATGAAAAACGAAGGTCAGATGCCTCTGGGGGTATGATGGAGAGCCTGACAAGATGCCAGGCCCGTCAGCCCACCCCTGCTACACATTGGCAAAGGCTGTCTGCAACAGAAGGTGGGGCATAGGGCCTCGCCAGAGTCCTTCCCGTGCACCCGAGCCATGCAGTGTGCAACTTTGAAACTATAGGTCTCAGCCCTGCTTCAAACAAAGGCTGCCTACTGTGTACATTAGATGCCCACAAAGCATGGGTTGCAGGGACTGGCCAGGGGTCACTCTTTGCACCCCACCCTCTGATGTGCACAACCAAGGCTGTCTGTAGACGTTGATGCTCAAGGCCTGGCCTGTGAGGACCTGCGGTCTACCCCTACTGTGTACAAATGAAGGCAGTACACAGTGCAGCTTAGCTGCTGGCCTAGGCTTGAGAACAGCTTCTGCATATACAATCCCTGGTATAAGTAGAATGCAGTGGCTTGCCATAAGAAACATGATATGCAGTCTAACCTTCAGGTCTTCATGCCCTGTCCTGTAATGAGATGTCTACAAACGTTTTCTACAGAGACTGCAGCTATTACCAACTAGTTTCCATATTTTTTAATGTTGTGGAGGGCTGCAGGGAGCGGAGCAGCCCCCAAGCCACATGAAAAAAAAACACAGTACCCCATGACCCCAGAAGAGCTTACCATATTTTGTTCAAAGCACTCCAAGCGGGAAGTGTTTGCTCTTGTACTGGAGGGCAGGAACCCCTTGTGATTGGTTCTATGGCTGCACTTTATTGTCTGAAAAATAGTCAAAAACGACTCAATGACATGTTTAATGTTTTATTTTAAATAAAGCTTAATTGAAAATATTTTGTGACAATCCCTATTATTAAACATTGCAATGTGTGAATTTATTAAATGCACATTTGATTATAATTATTAGTGACGTTTTTACAAAGTCAAAAGGTCATTTTAATAAATTGTGATGTGCGGACCCCCTTAATAAAGCCAATAGTTCCGGCGCTGTTTATATTTGGTATTTTGACCATTTGACAAAGTCAGTAGGTCGGCCTCACTTAAAATGACACCCTTTATCTTGCTACATGACATAGTCATCCATGCGTAGCCTGTGGGTGGCTTCTGTGCTCAACCCCACGCCTCACAGGCCAGATTCTGCACTAAACCACCAGCCAAGGGCTGTGCACGACAGGGGGTTGGGTGCCTATGGGGGTTGGGTGCAGGGTCTGCCCCTCGTACCATAAAGTAACTACAACACGCACCCCCGCTGTGTACTGTTAATTTCCTCCCATATTACATCACTCATAACATGTTCTACGACATCATTGATAACATCAGTGCAACATCTGAAATGATGTCATTGATCACAACACTGGTGGCGTTATAGTGACTGTGATGATGTGATAGGCTGCAGAGCTGGGTCTGGAGCCAGCAAGGCTAGGTCTCTTCCTGTAAGCCCAGTGTCATCCTTCCGTCCTTGACTGGTGTCAGTGACTATCCCTCATCCAAACGACAAAGTGTGGAGTGCTTTTGACTGCTCCAGGAAGCTTGATCACCATGTGCGAAGACCCACCCAGCTCTCCCTCCAGACATCTTTGTGTACACTGACTGGCCTGATGGATTTTGCATTTAGAAGTTATAAATGAACCTCTTACAAAATGACCTAGAAAAACACTTTGGAAAAATGTAAGATTCGTGAATTTCAGAGCTGTATTTAGTAATTTGCATGAGAACTTCTGCCGCTGTTCACAAGCGTTGGAATGAGTCATTTACTTGAAAGAAGGTATGCTTAGCTAGTCTTGTAAGGAGGGCACTGTGCACCTCTGGCATGGCCTTTTGTAGAAACAAGGCAGCTGGAGTGAAATGGCACGTGTCTCCAATGAAACTGTGAACGTAGGACATGGTGTATCGAACAGGCAGCTCAGGTGCACCAGATGTGTAACATGTATGTGCTCTAACTCAAGGCCCATCTGTACACTCCATCATAGGTCTGACCTGTAGCACCAGATGAGTAACATGTATGTGCTCTAACTCAAAGCCCTAGTGTACACTCCGTCATAGGTCTGACCTGTAGTACCAGATGTGTAACATGTATGTGCTCTAACTCAAAGCCCTTCTGTACACTCCATCATAGGTCTGACCTGTAGCACCTGGCTCCTATTACCACTGTGCTGTACATGAAGGAACGATTTACCTTTTAAACTGAAACACACATAAGGACAGAGGCAGGTACATGGGTCTCCTGAGACCAGAATCAGGGCACAGAACAGAAAAACATTTTAGGGCTTCACAGCAAGGCAGATGAACTCCTCGCAAGGGCCGCTTGAAACAGGACGAGGCTAGTGAGAGCCTAGATTTCTCGGCTAGTTGTGGCCTTATGTGGTGGCGCAGGAGCCGTGTTGGCACCGCCCAGACCAGCTTTAGAGAGTGTATTGGGACTGTTGTAAGCTAGAGCCCTGGCACTGGCTTGCATGGCTTCTTTTCACTTGCTCGGGCTTGGATCGTCTTCTGACGGTTCTTGATGGAGACACTCTCAGGTGGCTCAGGCCAGGGCGGCTCACACAGCTCTTGGGTGGGGTATCTCATGTCCTGTCACTTCCTGATGATGTGAAAGATTCTGGGTCACAGTTTCTCCTACTCTCTCTTTCCAGCTCTCCATCGAGGACACCACCTCCATCCTCCCAAAACTGAAGCGCAACTCCAACGCCTATGGGATTGGCGCCCTTGCTAAGTCTTCTGTCAAAGGTGAGTTCGCTGCCACCATACAAGCATTAGGTGAATCCACCCTTAACACCTCGCCTTTGCTCAGTCCATCCCATTGTCCTGTTGAGTACCCACAGTCAAACCTCATCTTGTTAAGTCCTGCACCATCGAATCCCTCCTCGGTGAAACCAATATCCATCAAAGTCTTCCTCATTGAGTAAGTGCTCTTAGTGAGTTCCTTCTTCCGAATAACCCTTGGTGAAGCCCAAGAATTCAAAGGCCCCATCTTTCCCAAGCCCCCATCACATCACAATTCTCCATGTAACTCCATCTCCGGTGTGTCCATCACCGTCAATCACCTCTTGGTGGGGCTGTCCGTGTAACTCCATCTCCTATGTGTCCATCATTGTCAATGATCTCTTTGTGGTGCTGTGCATGTAACTCCTGCTTCTGTGTGTTCATGACTGTCAATGACCTCTAGGTGTGACCTGTGCATGTGACTCCACCTCCTGTTTTCAATCACTGTCGGTGACCTCTTGGTGTGACCTGTGCATGTACCTCCTCCTCTTGTGTGTATATCATTGTCAATGACCTCTCGGTGTGACCTGTGCATGTATCTCCATCTCCTGTGGGTCCATCACTGTCTATGACATCTCGGTGTGACCTGTGCATGTACCTCCTCATCCTGTGTGTATGTCACTGTCAATGACCTCTCGGTGCGACCTGTGCATGTACCTCCTCCTCCTGTGTGTATATCATTGTCAATGACCCCTCTCTGTGGCCTGTGCATGTAACTCCTGCTTCTGTGTGTCCATCTCTGTCAGTGCCCTCTTGGTGGGGCCTGTGCGCGTAACTCCATCTTCTATGTCAATCTCTGTCAATGACCTCTCGGTGTGACCTGTGTATCTAACTCCATTCTCTGTGTGTTCATCACTGTCAATGAGCTCTCGGTGTGATCTGTGCATGTACCTCCTCTTTCTGTGTCTCCATCTCTGTCATTGACCTCTCGGTGTGACCTGTGCATGTACCTCCTCCTCCTGTGTGTATATCACTGTCAATAACCTCTCGGTGTGACCTGTGCATGTACCTCCTCCTTCTGTGTGTATATCACTGTCAATGACCTCTTGGTGTGACCTGTGCATGTACCTCCTCCTCCTGTGTGTATATCATTGACAATGACCTCTCGGTGTGGCCTGTGCATGTACCTCCTCCTCCTGTGTGTATATCATTGTCAATGACCTCTCGGTGTGACTTGTGCATGTATCTCCATCTCCTGTGTGTCCATCACTGTCAATGACCTCTTGGTAGGACCCGTATGCTTATCTCCACCTTCTGTGTCAATATCTGTCAATGACCGTCAGTGTGACCTGTGCATGTACCTCCTCCTCCTGTGTGTATATCACTGTCAATGACCTCTCAGTGTGACCTGTGCATGTAACTCCTTCTTCTATGTGTATATCACTGTCAATGACCTCTCGGTGTGACCTGTGCATATACCTCCTCCTCCTGTGTGTATATCATTGTCAATGACCTCTCGGTGTGACCTGTGCATGTATCTCCATCTCCTGTGTGTCCATCACTGTCTATGACATCTCGGTGTGACCTGTGCATGTACCTCCTCATCCTGTGTGTATATCATTGTCAATGACCTCTCGGTGCGACCTGTGCATGTACCTCCTCCTCCTGTGTGTATATCATTGCCAATGACCTCTCTGTGTGACCTGTGCATGTAACTCCTGCTTCTGTGTGTCCATCTCTGTCAGTGCACTCTTGGTGGGGCCTGTGCGCATAACTCCATCTTCTATGTCAATCTCTGTCAATGACCTCTCGGTGTGACCTGTGTATCTAACTCCATTCTCTGTGTGTTCATCACTGTCAATGAGCTCTCAGTGTGACCTGTGCATGTACCTCCTCTTCCTGTGTCTCCATCTCTGTCAATGACCTCTCGGTGTGACCTGTGCATGTACCTCCTCCTCCTGTGTGTATATCACTGTCAATGACCTCTCGGTGTGACCTACGCATGTACCTCCTCATCTTGTGTGTATATCACTGTCAATGAACTCTCGGTGCGACCTGTGCATGTACCTCCTCATCCTGTGTGTATATCGTCGTCAATGACCTCTCGGTGTGACCTGTGCATGTACCTCCTCCTCCTGTGTGTATATCACTGTCAATGACCTCTCGGTGTGGCCTGTGCATGTACCTCCTCCTCCTATGTGTATATTATTGTCAATGACCTCTCGGTGTGACCTGTGCATGTTTCTCCATCTCCTGTGTGTCCATCACTGTCAATGTGCTCTTGGTAGGACCTGTGTGCTTATCTCCACCTTCTGTGTCAATCTCTGTCAATGACCGTCAGTGTGACCTGTGCATGTACCTCCTCCTCCTGTGTGTATATCACTGTCAATGACCTCTCAGTGTGACCTGTGCATGTAACCCCTTCTTCTATGTGTATATCACTGTCAATGACCTCTCGGTGTGACCTGTGCATGTACCTCCTCCTCCTGTGTGTATATCATTGTCAATGACCTCTCGGTGTGACCTGTGCATTTACCTCCTCCTCCTTTGTGTATATCATTGTCAATGACCTCTCGTGTGACCTGTGCATGTACCTCCTCCTCCTGTGTGTATATCATTGTCAATGACCCCTCTGTGTGACCTGTGCATGTAACTCCTGCTTCTGTGTGTCCATCTCTGTCAGTGCCCTCTTGGTGGGGCCTGTGCACGTAACTCCATCTTCTATGTCAATCTCTGTCAATGACCTCTCGGTGTGACCTGTGTATCTAACTCCATTCTCTGTGTGTTCATCACTGTCAATGAGCTCTCGGTGTGACCTGTGCATTCACCTTCTCCTCCTGTGTGTATATCACTGTCAATGACCTCTCGGTGCGACCTGTGCATGTACCTCCTCATCCTGTGTGTATATCATTGTCAATGACCTCTCGGTGTGACCTGTGCATGTACCTGCTCCTCCTGTGTGTATATCATTGTCAATGACATCTCGGTGTGGCCTGTGAATGTTCCTCCTCCTCCTGTGTGTATATCATTGTCAATGACCTCTCGGTGTGACCTGTGCATGTATCTCCATCTCCTGTGTGTCCATCACTGTCTATGGCCTCTTGTTGGAACATTTGCTTGTAACTCCTGCTCCTGCGTGTCCATCTCTGTCAATGACCTCTTGGTAGGACCTGTGTGCTTATCTCCACCTTCTGTGTCAATCTCTTTCTATGACCTCTTGGTGTGACCTCTGCATGTAACTCCTTCGTCTATGTGTCCATCTCTGTCAATGACCTCTTGGGGGACTGTGTATTTAACTCCATTCTCTGTGTGTCCATCACTGTCAATGAGCTCTCGGTGTGACCTGTGCACGTACCTCCTCCTCCTGTGTGTATATCATTGTCAATGACCTCTCGGTGTGACCTGTGCATGTATCTCCATCTCCTGGGTGTCCATCAATGTCTATGGCCTCTTGTTGGAACATTTGCTTGTAACTCCTGCTCCTGTTTGTCCCTCTCTGTCAATGACCTCTTTGTAGGACCTGTGTGCTTATCTCCACCTTCTGTGTCAATCTCTGTCAATGACCTCTTGGTGTGACCTGTGCATGTAACTCCTTCTTCTATGTGTCCATCTCTGTCAATGACCTCTTGTGGGGCTGTGTATCTAACTCCATTCTCTGTGAGTCCATCACTGATAATGAGCTCTCGGCTAACCCTGGGCGGAGTTCGCGTAGTCGCGCTACGCTGAGTTCTGCGAAGTGGTAAAAAAACTCTACGAGCTACGCAGAATTCCGCGAGCACACGGAGTTGCTTGTTCCGCCCGTTCGCGATGCTTTTTTCCTGTTCGTGAACGCGTATTGGGTGTTCGGGACGCTGTTTGCGTGCTCGGGGGGAAATATCTCGTGAACTTGCCCATGCGGTCGCCAATGGGCGCGGCCATCTTGTTTTTCACTTGTCCCGCCCGTTCGCGATGCGTATTTCCTGTTCGCGAACGTGGATGTCCGATGGCGCGTCTGAATGACGTGTTCGCGATCGCACACTCTGGTGGGATCGCGCGGCCGGCTACCAAAATCTCGTGGCGCACACGAACGGATAGGAAAACTCGCCGGCGAACGCAGGGATCCCGGTAAGTTGCTACCGCGTGCGCGAAAACGCATTTTGAAAGCACGAACAAGGGAAAAACTCCGCTACGCCGCGGATCGCGGAGTTTTCGGTATATCCGCGTTCTACGCGGAATGCGGAGTTGCCAAAAATCCGCAAACTCCACGAGCGGAGCAGATTTTACCGCCCAGGGTTACTCTCGGCGTGACCTGTGCATGTACCTCCTCCTCCTGTGTGTGTATCATTGTCAACGACCTCTTGGTGTGACCTGTGCATGTACCTCCTCCTCCTGTTTTCAATCACTGTCGGTGACCTCTCGGTGTGACCTGTGCATGTAGCTCCTCATTCTGTGTGTATATCACTGTCAATGACCTCTCGGTGTGACCTGTGCATGTACCTCCTCCTCCTGTGTGTATATCATTGTCAATGACCTCTCGGTGTGACCTGTGCATGTACCTCCTCCTCCTGTGTGTATATCATTGTCAATGACCTCTCGGTGTGACCTGTGCATGTACCTCCTCCTCTTGTGTGAACATCATTGTCAATGACCCCTCTGTGTGACCTGTGCATGTAACTCCTGCTTCTGTGTGTCCATCTCTGTCAGTGCCCTCTTGGTGGGGCCTGTGCGCGTAACTCCATCTTCTATGTCAATCTCTGTCAATGACCTCTCGGTGTGACCTGTGTATCTAACTCCATTCTCTGTGTGTTCATCACTGTCAATGAGCTCTCGGTGTGACCTGTGCATGTACCTTCTCCTCCTGTGTGTATATCATTGTCAATGACCTCTCGGTGTGACCTGTGCATGTACCTACTCCTCCTGTGTGTATATCATTGTCAATGACCTCTCGGTGTGGCCTGTGCATGTACCTCCTCCTCTTGTGTGTATATCATTGTCAATGACCTCTCGGTGTGACCTGTGCATGTATCTCCATCTCCTGTGTTCATCACTGTCTATGGCCTCTTGTTGGAACATTTGCTTGTAACTCCTGCTCCTGTGTGTCCATCTCTGTCAATGACCTCTTGGTAGGACCGTGTGCTTATCTCCACCTTCTGTGTCAATCTCTGTCAATGACCTCTTGGTGTGACCTGTACATGTAACTCCTTCTTCTAAGTGTCCATCTCTGTCAATGACCTCTTGGGGGACTGTGTATCTAACTCCATTCTCTGCGTGTCCATCACTGTCAATGAGCTCTTGGTGTGACCTGTGCATGTACCTCCTCCTCCTGTGTGTATATCATTGTCAATGACCTCTCGGTGTGACCTGTGCATGTATCTCCATCTCCTGTGTGTCCATCACTGTCTATGGCCTCTTGTTGGAACATTTGCTTGTAACTCCTGCGTGTCCATCTCTGTCAATGACCTCTTGGTAGGACCTGTGTGCTTATCTCCACCTTCTGTGTCAATCTCTGTCAATGACCTCTTGGTGTGACCTGTGCATGTAACTCCTTCTTCTATGTGTCCATCTCTGTCAATGACCTCTTGGGGGACTGTGTATCTAACTCCATTCTCTGTGAGTCCATCACTGTCAATGAGCTCTCGGTGTGACCTGTGCATGTACCTCCTCCTCCTGTGTGTATATCATTGTCAATGACCTCTCGGTGTGACCTGTGCATGTGCATGTTCCTCCTATGTGTCCATCACTGTCAATGAGCTCTCGGTGTGATCTGTGCATGTACCTCCTCCTCCTGTGTGTATATCACTGTCAATGACCTCTCTGTGTGACCTGTGCATGTACCTCCTCCTCCTGTGTGTATATCATTGTCAATGACCTCTCGGTGTGACCTGTGCATGTACCTCCTCCTCCTGTGTGTCCATTTCTGTCCATGGCCTCTTTAGGAGCCTGTGCACATAGCTCCATCTCCGGTGTGTCCACCACTGCCAGACCAGACTGCCTCCAACCACCGTAACCTTTCTCAGCCGTTTTTTTTCTTAATTTTTTCCCTGTTGTGCCACTGTTATTGTGCCCATCTGTGTCTTGCTCTAATTCCACCACTGTTTTTATTTTCTCGTGCCTGCCTGTTCCTTTTGCCTTTCGCCGCTGCTGCCCCTGCGGCCCCTCCCCCCGGAATTCCCCCTGGAATTCCCCCCCGGATTTCCCCCGGAATTTCCCTGCTCCCGCCTCCCAGCCTCTCCTCCCTCCCCTACTTAATGGCAGCCGCTGCACGGTCCCGCAGCGGATGCGCGCAGCGGGCGCGTCGCCGGCACGCCGAAGGTGCACCAAAGGCAAACCCGTCTGCGCCCGGCCGCGACCCGGCCGCGGCCAGCGCCATGAACCCTGGACCTCCCACTACCCATCGCTACAACACCACCACCCTCCTCACACTCAACCCTAAAAGACTTAGAGAATGCCAACAGGCCTCACCGAACACGACCCACGGCCAGTTCTCCTGCCTCCACTGCCGCCAGACCCTCACCGCCACCCCGGCCTCCAACACCGCCGACGCCAGCACCGGCGACACCCTAAAATGCATCCTCCTCAACGTACGCTCCTTACACAAACACACCATGGAAATCTGGAACCTACTCGACTCTCTTTCGCCCGACATCGCCTTCTTCACAGAGACCTGGACCAACGCATCCTCCGCCCCCGACATCAGCACCGCCATCCCAGACGGATACAAGATCCAGAGGAAAGACCACCCCAACCACCCAGGAGGGGGCCTCGCCATCGCCCACAAGAGCACCCTCCGCCTCACCACCTCCAGCAAAACCTTCCCCTCCGCCGAACACCTGCACTTCCAGATCCAGACCACCCCGAAAGCCACACTCCGAGGAACCCTCGTCTACAGACCCCCCGGCCCCCGAACACCCTTTGCCACCACCATCACCGACTTCATCGCACCCCACGCCATCGCCTCAACATACTACATACTCATTGGAGACCTGAACTTCCACCTCGACAACCCCAGCGACCCCAACTCCACTATCCTTTGTGACAACCTCGCCAGCATCGGACTTAAACAACTCGTCAACACACCGACCCCCAGAGCAGGACACACCCTCGACCCCATCTTCGCGGCAGGAAACAGCGTCCATTTCAGCCACACAACGCAGCCACCATGGACCAACCACCACTGCGTACACTTCACCATCAACAAACCCAAGGCACCCAAACCAGCCACACGCCCACCACGAAGGAACTGGAGCAAGGTTACCGACGAGCAACTTAACTCCACCCTCACCCGAGACAATCACACCTGGGCACCCGGCGCAAACGACGCAGCCAGAGAACTCCACACCTGGATCTCCAACTGTGCAGACGAGCTCGCCCCGCTACGCAACCCCGACAGACAACGCCCCAGGAAAGCTGCCTGGTTCACAACCGCTCTCCAAGAAGCCAGACGCACCTGCAGACGCCTGGAGAAGAACTGGAGAAACACCAAGACAACTGAAAACCACACCACCTACAAGGACGCCATGACGGACTACCACAACCAGATCAGAGCCACCAAGAGGAACTTCATCCACAACAAAATCCTGGCCAACTCCACCAACTCCAAGGAACTTTTCAGTGTCATTCAAGAATTCACCAACCCACGCAGCGAAGCCACAGACCTCACCCCATCCCAAGACCTCTGTGACAAGCTTGGAACCTATTTCCACCTCAAGATCAAAAACCTCTACGACAACTTCATCGACCATCCACCAGGCGCCACAGACGGCCCCCCGCCCCCCAGAAACACCAGCCAGCCCACTATCTCCAACTGGACACCGATCACGGCCGAAGACACCGCCTCGACCATGAAAAGCATCCACTCTGGGGCCCCCACCGACCCCTGCCCCCCTCACATCTACCACAGAGCCGTGGCCGCCATCGCACCCGAACTACAACGCACCATCAACATCACCTTCAAAACAGGCACCTTCCCAGGCGACTGGAAGCGCGCAGAAGTCAGACCCCTGCTCAAGAAGCCCACAGCTGACCCCACCGACCTCAAGAACTATCGTCCCATCTCGCTCCTCCCCTTCGCAGCCAAAGTTGCAGAGAAAACAGTCAACAGGAAACTGACACGATTCATTGAAGAGAACGCCGTCCTCAACCCGTCCCAATCCGGATTCCGAAGCAACAACAGCACAGAGACCGCCCTACTCGCCGCCACAGATGACATCCGCACCCTCCTGGACCAAGGCCTCTCCGCAGCCCTCATCCTACTCGACCTATCAGCGGCCTTCGACACCGTCTCCCATCGCACACTAGTCGCCAGACTACACGACGCAGGCATACAAGGAACAGCCCTGGACTGGATCCGATCATTCCTCACCGGAAGAAGCCAAAGGATCAGACTCCCACCCTTCCTCTCCGACCCCAAAACAATCACCTGCGGAGTCCCACAGGGTCCATCACTGAGCCCCACCCTCTTCAACATTTACATGGCCCCCCTCGCAGCCATCGTCCGACAACACGGCCTCAACATCGTATCCTACGTCGACGACACCCAGCTCATCCTCTCCCTCACCAAAGACCCCACCACTGCCAAACTCAACTTCCAGAAAGGAATGCAAGACGTTGCAGTCTGGATGACCAACAGCTGCCTGAAGCTCAACGCAGAGAAGACAGAAGTCCTGGTCCTCGGTACCACCCCTTCTGCATGGGACAGCACCTGGTGGCCGACCGCCCTCGGAAGCCCACCTACCCACTCAGACCACACCAACAACCTCGGCATCGTACTCGACTCATCACTCACCATGAACCGACAGGTCAACGCAGTCACCTCCAGCTGCTTCAACACCCTACGCATTCTCCGCAAGACCTTCAAGTGGATCCCCCCTGAGTCAAGGAAGACAGTCACCCACGCACTCATCACCAGCAGACTGGACTATGGAAACGCACTCTACGCCGGCATCAACAAGTCCCTACTCCGCAAACTCCAGACAGTACAGAACACCGCCGCCAGACTGCGTCCTCGGCATCCCCCGACACGAACACATCAGCCAACACCTACGAAGTCTCCACTGGCTCCCCGTGGAGAAAAGAGTCACTTTCAAAATCCTGACTCACGCCTACAAATGCCTACACAACAACGGACCCAAATACCTCAACGACAGAATCAACTTCCACGTACCCAAAAGAAACCTCCGATCTTCCAACCTCGCACTGGCCGAAACCCCGCGCATCCACAGAGCCAGTGCAGGCGGAAGATCCTTCTCTCACATTGCAGCCAAGACCTGGAACGAGCTACCGGCAGACATCAGAGGCGCCCCCTCCCTGAACACCTTCAGGAAGACCCTCAAGACCTGGCTCTTCGGCTAAACAGATCTGCGGACCCCCCTCAGCGCCTTGAGACCCTCACGGGTGAGTAGCGCGCTTACAATTCCCTGATTGATTGATTGACTGCTGGTCCACCGCTTCCTCACCATCTCTACTGCTTCCCTCTCATTCTTGGTGCTCCACCCTCTCCCCTGCTAGAGGTCACCAGACTCCCTCTGGTTCCTGGTGCTCCTGCCTCCTCCCTGCTAGAGCTCACCCGCTTCCCTCTCATTCTTGGTGCTCCACCCTCTCCCCTGCTAGAGGTCACCCAACTCCCTCTGGTTCCTGGTGCTCCTGCCTCCTCCCTGCTAGAGCTCACCCGCTTCCCTCTCATTCTTGGTGCTCCACCCTCTCCCCTGCTAGAGCTCACCCGCCTCCCTCTAGTTCTTGGTGCTCCAGTCTCTCCCCTGCTAGAGCTCACCCGCCTCCCTCTAGTTCTTGGTGCTCCACCCTCTCCCCTGCTAGAGGTCACCCGCCTCCCTCTGGTTCCTGGTGCTCCTGCCTCCTCCCTGCTAGAGGTCACCCGCTTCCCTCTAGTTCTTGGTGCTCCACCCTCTCCCCTGCTAGAGCTCACCCGTCTCCCTCTAGTTCTTGGTATCCACCCTCTCCCCTGCTAGAGGTCACCCGCCTCCCTCTAGTTCTTGGTGCTCCAGCCTCTCCCCTGCTAGAGCTCACCCGCCTCCCTCTAGTTCTTGGTGCTCCACCCTCTCCCCTGCTAGAGGTCACCCGCCTCCCTCTGGTTCCTGGTGCTCCTGCCTCCTCCCTGCTAGAGCTCACCCGCTTCCCTCTAGTTCTTGGTGCTCCAGCCTCTCCCCTGCTAGAGCTCACCCGCTTCCCTCTAGTTCTTGGTGCTCCACCCTCTCCCCTGCTAGAGGTCACCCACCTCCCTCTGGTTCCTGGTGCTCCTGCCTCCTCCCTGCTAGAGGTCACCCGATTCCCTCTAGTTCTTGGTGCTCCAGCTCTCCCCTGCTAAGGGTCACCCGCTTCCCTCTAGTTCTTGGTGCTCCAGCCTCTCCCTTGCTAGAGCTCACCTGCTTCCCTCTAGTTCTCAGTGCTCCAGCCTCTCCCCTGCTAGAGGTCACCCACCTCCCTCTGGTTCCTGGTGCTCCTGCCTCTCCCCTGCTAGAGCTCACCCGCTTCCCTCTAGTTCTTGGTGCTCCACCCTCTCCCCTGCTAGAGCTCACCCGCTTCCCTCTAGTTCTTGGTGCTCCACCCTCTCCCCTGCTAGAGCTCACCCGCTTCCCTCTAGTTCTTGGTGCTCCACCCTCTCCCCTGCTAGAGCTCACCCGCTTCCCTCTAGTTCTTGGTGCTCCAGCCTCTCCCCTGCTAGAGCTCACCCGCTTCCCTCTAGTTCTTGGTGCTCCACCCTCTCCCCTGCTAGAGCTCACCCGCTTCCCTCTAGTTCTTGGTGCTCCACCCTCTCCCCTGCTAGAGCTCACCCGCTTCCCTCTAGTTCTTGGCGCTCCAGCCTCTCCCCTGCTAGATGTCACCCGCCTCCCTCTGGTTCCTGGTGCTCCAGCCTCTCCCCTGCTAGAGGTCACCCGCCTCCCTCTGGTTCCTGGCGCTCCTGCCTCCTTCCTGCTAGAGCTCACCCGCTTCCCTCTAGTTCTTGGTGCTCCACCCTCTCCCCTGCTAGAGCTCACCCGCTTCCCTCTAGTTCTTGGTGCTCCAGCCTCTCCCCTGCTAGAGCTCACCCGCTTCCCTCTAGTTCTTGGTGCTCCAGCCTCTCCCCTGCTAGAGCTCACCCGCTTCCCTCTAGTTCTTGGTGCTCCACCCTCTCCCCTGCTAGAGCTCACCCGCTTCCCTCTAGTTCTTGGTGCTCCAGCCTCTCCCCTGCTAGAGCTCACCCGCTTCCCTCTAGTTCTTGGTGCTCCAGCCTCCTCCCTGCTAGAGCTCACCTGATTCCCTCTCATTCTTGGTGCTCCAGCCTCTCCCCTGCTAGAGCTCACCCGCCTCCCTATAGTTCTTGGTGCTCCTGCCTCTCCCCTGCTAGAGCTCACCCGCTTCCCTCTGGTTCCTGGTGCTCCTGCCTCTCCCCTGCTAGAGCTCACCCGCTTCCCTCTAGTTCTTGGTGCTCCACCCTCTCCCCTGCTAGAGCTCACCCGCCTCCCTCTAGTTCTTGGTGCTCCTGCCTCTCCCCTGCTAGAGCTCACCCGCTTCCCTCTGGCTCCTGGTGCTCCTGCCTCTCCCCTGCTAGAGCTCACCCGCCTCCCTCTGGTTCCTGGTGCTCCTGCCTCTCCCCTGCTAGAGCTCACCCGCTTCCCTCTGGTTCCTGGTGCTCCTTCCTCTCCCCTGCTAGAGGTCACCCGCCTCCCTCTAGTTCTTGGTGCTCCAGCTCTCCCCTGATAGAGCTCACCCGCTTTCCTCTAGTTCTTGGTGCTCACCCTCTCCCCTGCTAGAGCTCACCCGCCTCCCTCTAGTTCTTGGTGCTCCACCGTCTCCCCTGCTAGAGCTCACCCGCTTCCCTCTGGTTCCTGGTGCTCCTGCCTCTCCCCTGCTAGAGGTCACCCGCCTCCCTCTAGTTCTTGGTGCTCCAGCCTCTCCCCTGCTAGAGGTCACCCGCCTCCCTCTGGTTCCTGGTGCTCCAGCCGCTCCCCTGCTAGAGGTCACCCGCCTCCCTCTAGTTCTTGGTGCTCCAGCCTCTCCCCTGCTAGAGGTCACCCGCCTCCCTCTAGTTCTTGGTGCTCCAGCCTCTCCCCTGCTAGAGCTCACCCACTTCCCTCTAGTTCTTGGTGCTCCAGCCTCTCCCCTGCTAGAGGTCACCCGCTTCCCTCTAGTTCTTGGTGCTCCAGCCTCTCCCCTGCTAGAGGTCACCCGCCTCCCTCTAGTTCTTGGTGCTCCAGCCTCCCCCTGCTAGAGGTCACCCGCTTCCCTCTCGTTCTTGGTGCTCCACCCTCTCCCCTGCTAGAGGTCACCTTGTCTCCTAACACCTGACAATGGTTCCAATTGTCTTCTCGCAGGGATCTCGCGAACCATGAAAGACCGCGTGACGAAGCCCACAGCCATGGGCTCTGGCCGAGTGGCACATATGATTGAGTGGCAAGGATGGGGCAAGGCCGCCAGCCTCCAGCAGAACTATGCCCACGAGACCGTACGCATGGACGTCGATGCATACTCGGACCTGAGCGACGGAGAGAAGGAGGCCCGCTTCTTGGCCGGTAGATACCGTGCTTCTATCAAAGAGGTCATGTGACTGAGACCCCAGAAGGGTTGTGGTGGAGGGTGTGCGTAGAGATTGTGAGGGTGTAGGACCTTCAGAAGAAGCTTAGTGGTGGGAGATCATCTGAGGCACCGTTCTGGAGATCACAGGGGGAATGATAGCGTAGGATCGGGGCAGGTGGTGCATCCCTCCGGAGTTCACAGGTGAATGATAGCAGAGGGCAGGGGCAGGTGGTGGATCCCTCCGGAGTTCACAAGTGAATGATAGCAGAGGGCAGGGGCAGGTGGTGCATCCCTCCAGAGTTCACAGGTGAATGATAGCGGAGGGCAGGGACAGGTGGTGCATCCCTCCGGAGTTCACAGGTGAATGACAGCGGAGGACAGGGGCAGGTGGTGCATTCCCCCAGAGTTCACAGGTGAATGATAGCAGAGGGCAGGAGCAGGTGGTGCATTCCTCTGGAGTTCACAGGTGAATGTTAGCAGAGGGCAGGGGCAGATGGTGCATCCTCCCGGAGTTCACAGGTGAATGATAACAGAGAGCAGGGGCAGGTGGTGCATCCCTCCGGAGTTCACAGGTGAATGATAGCGGAGGACAGGGGCAGGTGGTGCATCCTTCCCGAGTTCACAGGTGAATGATAGCGGAGGACAGGGGCAGGTGGTGCATTCCTCCGGAGTTCACAGGTGAATGATAGCTGAGGGCAGGAGCAGGTGGTGCATTCCTCTGGAGTTCACAGGTGAATGATAGCAGAGGGCAGGGACAGGTGGTGCATCCCTCCGGAGTTCACAGGTGAATGATAGCGGAGGACAGGGGCAGGTGGTGCATCCCTCGGGAGTTCACAGGTGAATGTTAGCAGAGGGCAGGGGCAGGTGGTGCATCCCTCTGGACTTCACAGGTGAATGATAGCAGAGGGCAGGAGCAGGTGGTGCATTCCTCCGGAGTTCAAAGGTGGATGATAGCAGAGGGCAGGGACAGGTGGTGCATCCCTCCGGAGTTTACAGGTGAATGATAGCAGAGGGCAGGGGCAGGTGGTGCATCCCTCCGGAGTTCACAGGTGAATGATAGCAGAGGGCAGGGACAGGTGGTGCATCTCTCCGGAGTTCACAGGTGAATGATAGCAGAGGGCAGGGGCAGGTGGTGCATTCCCCCAGAGTTCACAGGTGAATGATAGCGGAGGACAGGGGATGGTGGTGCATTCCTCCGGAGTTCACAGGTGAATGATAGCAGAGGACAGGGGCACGTGGTGCATCCCTCGGGAGTTCACAGGTGAATGCTAGCAGAGGGCAGGGGCAGGTGGTGCATCCCTCGGGAGTTCACAGGTGAATGATAGCAGAGGATAGGGGCAGGTGGTGCATCCTTCCGGAGTTCACAGGTGAATGATAGCAGAGGGCAGGGGCATGTGGTGCATTCCCCCAGAGTTCAGAGGTGAATGATAGCAGAGGGCAGGGACAGGTGGTGCATCCCTCCGGAGTTCACAGGTGAATGATAGCGGAGGACAGGGGCAGGTGGTGCATCCCTCCGGAGTTCACAGGGGAATGATAGCAGAGGGCAGGGACAGGTGGTGCATTCCTCCAGAGTTCACAGGTGAATGATAGCAGACGGCAGGGACAGGTGGTGCATTCCCCCAGAGTTCCCAGGTGAATGATAGCGGAGGACAGGGGCAGGTGGTGCATTCCTCCAGAGTTCACAGGTGAATGATAGCAGAGGGCAGGGGCAGGTGGTGCATCCCTCGGGAGTTCACAGGTGAATGATAGCAGAGGGCAGGGGCAGGTGGTGCATCCCTCGGGAGTTCACAGGTGAATGATAGCAGAGGACAGGGGCAGGTGGTACATCCCTCCGGAGTTCACAGGTGAATGATAGCAGAAGGCAGGGGCAGGTGGTGCATCCCTCCGGAGCACACAGGTGAATGATAGCAGAGGACAGGGGCAGGTGGTGCATTCCTCCGGAGTTCACAGGTGAATGATAGCGGAGGACAGGGGCAGGTGGTGCATCCCTCCGGAGTTCACAGGTGAATGATAGCGGAGGGCAGGGACAGGTGGTGCATCCCTCTGGAGTTCACAGGTGAATGATAGCGGAGGACAGGGGCAGGTGGTGCATTCCCCCGGGGTTCACAGGTGAATGATAGCAGAGGGCAGGAGCAGGTGGTGCATTCCTCCGGAGTTAACAGGTGGATGATAGCAGAGGGCAGGGACAGGTGGTGCATCCCTCCGGAGTTCACAGGTGAATGATAGCAGAGGGCAGGGACAGGTGGTGCATCCCTCCGGAGTTCACAGGTGAATGATAGCAGAGGGCAGGGACAGGTGGTGCATTCCCCCAGAGTTCACAGGTGAATGATAGCGGAGGACAGGGGATGGTGGTGCATTCCTACGGAGTTCACAGGTGAATGATAGCAGAGGACAGGGGCAGGTGGTGCATCCCTCGGGAGTTCACAGGTGAATGATAGCAGAGGGCAGGGGCAGGTGGTGCATCCCTCGGGAGTTCACAGGTGAATGATAGCAGAGAACAGGGGCAGGTGGTGCAACCCTCCGGAGTTCACAGGTGAATGATAGCAGAGGGCAGGGGCAGGTGGTGCATTCCCCCGAGTTCACAGGTGAATGATAGCAGAGGGCAGGGACAGGTGGTGCATCCCTCCGGAGTTCACAGGTGAATGATAGCGGAGGACAGGGGCAGGTGGTGCATCACTCCGGAGTTCACAGGGGAATGATAGCAGAGGGCAGGGACAGGTGGTGCATTCCTCCAGAGTTCACAGGTGAATGATAGCAGAGGGCAGGAGCAGGTGGTGCATTCCTCCGGAGTTCACAGGTGAATGTTAGCAGAGGGCAGGGGCAGGTTCTGCATCCCTCCAGAGTTCACAGGTGAATGATAGCAGAGGGCAGGGACAGGTGCTGCATTCCCCCAGAGTTCACAGGTGAATGATAGTGGAGGACAGGGGCAGGTGGTGCATTCCTCTGGAGTTCACAGGTGAATGATAGCAGAGGACAGGGGCAGGTGGTCCATCCCTCGGGAGTTCACAGGTGAATGATAGCAGAGGGCAGGGGCAGGTGGTGCATCCCTCGGGAGTTCACAGGTGAATGATAGCAGAGGACAGGGGCAGGTGGTACATCTCTCCGGAGTTCACAGGTGAATGATAGCAGAGGGCAGGGGCAGGTGGTGCATCCCTCCGGAGTTCACAGGTGAATGATAGCGGAGGACAGGGGCAGGAGGTGCATTCCTCCGGAGTTCACAGGTGAATGATAGCGGAGGAGAGGGGCAGGTGGTGCATCCCGCCGGAGTTCACAGGTGAATAATAGCAGAGGGCAGGGACAGGTGGTGCATCCCTACGGAGTTCACAGGTGAATGATAGCGGAGGACAGGGGCAGGTGGTGCATACCCCGGAGTTCACAGGTGAATGATAGCAGAGGGCAGGAGCAGGTGGTGCATTCCTCCGGAGTTCACAGGTGGATGATAGCAGAGGGCAGGAACAGGTGGTGCATCCCTCCGGAGTTCACAGGTGAATGATAGCAGAGGGCAGGGGCAGGTGGTGCATCCCTCCGGAGTTCACAGGTGAATGATAGCAGAGGGCCGGGACAGGTGGTGCATCCCTCCGGAGTTCACAGGTGAATGATAGCAGAGGGCAGGGGCAGGTGGTGCATTCCCTCAGAGTTCACAGGTGAATGATAGCGGAGGACAGGGGCAGGTGGTGCATTCCCCCGGAGTTCACAGGTGAATGATAGCAGAGGACAGGGGCAGGTGGTGCATCCCGCCGGAGTTCACAGGTGAATGATAGCAGAGGGCAGGGGCAGGTGGTGCATCCCTCGGGAGTTCACAGGTGAATGATAGCAGAGGACAGGGGCAGGTGGTGCATCCTTCCTGAGTTCACAGGTGAATGATAGCAGAGGGCAGGGGCAGGTGGTGCATTCCCCCAGAGTTCACAGGTGAATGATAGCAGAGGGCAGGGACAGGTGGTGCATCCCTCCGGAGTTCACAGGTGAATGATAGCGGAGGACAGGGGCAGGTGGTGCATCCCTCCAGAGTTCACAGGTGAATGATAGAGGAGGACAGGGACAGGTGGTGCATTCCTCCGGAGTTCACAGGTGAATGATAGCGGAGGACAGGGGCAGGTGGTGCATCCCTCCGGAGTTCACAGGTGAATGATAGCAGAGGGCAGGGGCAGGTGGTGCATCCCTCCGGAGTTCACAGGTGAATGATAGCAGAGGGCAGGGGCAGGTGGTGCATTCCCCCAGAGTTCACAGGTGAATGATAGCGGAGGACAGGGGATGGTGGTGCATTCCTCCGGAGTTCACAGGTAAATGATAGCAGAGGACAGGGGCAGGTGGTGCATCCCTCGGGAGTTCACAGGTGAATGATAGCAGAGGGCGGGGCAGGTGGTGCATCCCTCGGGAATTCACAGGTGAATGACAGCAGAGGACAGGGGCAGGTGGTGCATCCCTCCGGAGTTCACAGGTGAATGATATCAGAGGGCAGGGGCAGGTGGTGCATTCCCCCAGAGTTCACAGGTGAATGATAGCAGAGGGCAGGGACAGGTGGTGCATCCCTCCGGAGTTCACAGGTGAATGATAGCGGAGGACAGGGGCAGGTGGTGCATCCCTCCGGAGTTCACAGGGGAATGATAGCAGAGGGCAGGGACAGGTGGTGCATTCCTCCAGAGTTCACAGGTGAATGATAGCAGAGGGCAGGAGCAGGTGGTGCATTCCTCCGGAGTTCACAGGTGAATGTTAGCAGAGGGCAGGGGCAGGTTGTGCATCCCTCCGGAGTTCACAGGTGAATGATAGCAGACGGCAGGGACAGGTGCTGCATTCCCCCAGAGTTCACAGGTGAATGATAGCAGAGGACAGGGGCAGGTGGTACATCCCTCCGGAGTTCACAGGTAAATGATAGCAGAGGACAGGGGCAGGTGGTGCATCCCTCCGGAGTTCACAGGTGAATGATAGCGGAGGACAGGGGCAGGTGGTGCATTCCTCCGGAGTTCACAGGTGAATGATAGGGGAGGAGAGGGGCAGGTGGTGCATCCCGCCGGAGTTCACAGGTGAATAATAGCAGAGGGCAGGGACAGGTGGTGCATCCCTCCGGAGTTCACAGGTGAATGATAGCGGAGGACAGGGGCAGGTGGTGCATACCCCGGAGTTCACAGGTGAATGATAGCAGAGGGCAGGAGCAGGTGGTGCATTCCTCCGGAGTTCACAGGTGGATGATAGCAGAGGGCAGGAACAGGTGGTGCATCCCTCCGGAGTTCACAGGTGAATGATAGCAGAGGGCAGGGGCAGGTGGTGCATCCCTCCGGAGTTCACAGGTGAATGATAGCAGAGGGCCGGGACAGGTGGTGCATCCCTCCGGAGTTCACAGGTGAATGATAGCAGAGGGCAGGGGCAGGTGGTGCATTCCCTCAGAGTTCACAGGTGAATGATAGCGGAGGACAGGGGCAGGTGGTGCATTCCCCCGGAGTTCACAGGTGAATGATAGCAGAGGACAGGGGCAGGTGGTGCATCCATCCGGAGTTCACAGGTGAATGATAGCAGAGGGCAGGGGCAGGTGGTGCATCCCTCGGGAGTTCACAGGTGAATGATAGCAGAGGACAGGGGCAGGTGGTGCATCCCTCCTGAGTTCACAGGTGAATGATAGCAGAGGGCAGGGGCAGGTGGTGCATTCCCCCAGAGTTCACAGGTGAATGATAACAGAGGGCAGGGACAGGTGGTGCATCCCTCCGGAGTTCACAGGTGAATGATAGCGGAGGACAGGGGCAGGTGGTGCATCCCTCCGGAGTTCACAGGTGAATGATAGCGGAGGACAGGGGCAGGTGGTGCATTCCTCCGGAGTTCAAAGGTGAATGATAGCGGAGGACAGGGGCAGGTGGTGCATCCCTCCGGAGTTCACAGGTGAATGATAGCGGAGGACAGGGGCAGGTGGTGCATCCCTCGGGAGTTCACAGGGGAATGATAGCAGAGGGCAGGGACAGGTGGTGCATTCCTCTGGAGTTCACAGGTGAATGATAGTGGAGAACAGGGGCAGGTGGTGCATCCCTCCGGAGTTCACAGGTGAATGATAGCGGAGAACAGGGGCAGGTGGTGCATCCCTCCGGAGTTCACAGGTGAATGATAGTGGAGGACAAGGGCAGGTGGTGCATCCTTCCGGAGTTCGCAGGTGAATGATAGCGGAGGACAGGGAGCAGGTGGTGCTTTCCTCTGGAGTTCACAGGTGAATGTGAGCAGAGGGCAGTGGCAGGTGGTGCATCCTTCCGGATTTCACAGGTGAATGATAACAGAGGCCAGGGGCAGGTGGTGCATCCCTCCGGAGTTCACAGGTGAATGATAGCGGAGGACAGGGGCAGGTGGTGCATCCTTCCGGAGTTCACAGGTGAATGATAGCGGAGGACAGGGGCAGGTGGTGCATCCTTCCGGAGTTCACAGGTGAATGATAGCGGAGGACAGGGGCAGGTGGTGCATTCTTCCGGACTTCACAGGTGAATGATAGCGGAGGACAGGGGCAGGTGGTGCATCCCTCCCGAGTTCACAGGTGAATGATAGCGGAGGACAGGGGCAGGTGGTGCATTCCTCCGGAGTTCACAGGTGAATGATAGCGGAGGACAGGGGCAGGTGGTGCATTCCTCCGGAGTTCACAGGTGAATGATAGCAGAGGACAGGGGCAGGTGGTGCATCCCTCCGGAGTTCACAGGTGAATGATATCAGAGGGCAGGGGCAGGTGGTGCATTCCCCCAGAGTTCACAGGTGAATGATAGCAGAGGGCAGGGACAGGTGGTGCATCCCTCCGGAGTTCACAGGTGAATGATAGCGGAGGACAGGGGCAGGTGGTGCATCCCTCCGGAGTTCACAGGGGAATGATAGCAGAGGGCAGGGACAGGTGGTGCATTCCTCCAGAGTTCACAGGTGAATGATAGCAGAGGGCAGGAGCAGGTGGTGCATTCCTCCGGAGTTCACAGGTGAATGTTAGCAGAGGGCAGGGGCAGGTTGTGCATCCCTCCGGAGTTCACAGGTGAATGATAGCAGACGGCAGGGACAGGTGCTGCATTCCCCCAGAGTTCACAGGTGAATGATAGCAGAGGACAGGGGCAGGTGGTACATCCCTCCGGAGTTCACAGGTAAATGATAGCAGAGGACAGGGGCAGGTGGTGCATCCCTCCGGAGTTCACAGGTGAATGATAGCGGAGGACAGGGGCAGGTGGTGCATTCCTCCGGAGTTCACAGGTGAATGATAGGGGAGGAGAGGGGCAGGTGGTGCATCCCGCCGGAGTTCACAGGTGAATAATAGCAGAGGGCAGGGACAGGTGGTGCATCCCTCCGGAGTTCACAGGTGAATGATAGCGGAGGACAGGGGCAGGTGGTGCATACCCCGGAGTTCACAGGTGAATGATAGCAGAGGGCAGGAGCAGGTGGTGCATTCCTCCGGAGTTCACAGGTGGATGATAGCAGAGGGCAGGAACAGGTGGTACATCCCTCCAGAGTTCACAGGTGAATGATAGCAGAGGGCAGGGGCAGGTGGTGCATCCCTCCGGAGTTCACAGGTGAATGATAGCAGAGGGCCGGGACAGGTGGTGCATCCCTCCGGAGTTCACAGGTGAATGATAGCAGAGGGCAGGGGCAGGTGGTGCATTCCCTCAGAGTTCACAGGTGAATGATAGCGGAGGACAGGGGCAGGTGGTGCATTCCCCCGGAGTTCACAGGTGAATGATAGCAGAGGACAGGGGCAGGTGGTGCATCCATCCGGAGTTCACAGGTGAATGATAGCAGAGGGCAGGGGCAGGTGGTGCATCCCTCGGGAGTTCACAGGTGAATGATAGCAGAGGACAGGGGCAGGTGGTGCATCCCTCCTGAGTTCACAGGTGAATGATAGCAGAGGGCAGGGGCAGGTGGTGCATTCCCCCAGAGTTCACAGGTGAATGATAACAGAGGGCAGGGACAGGTGGTGCATCCCTCCGGAGTTCACAGGTGAATGATAGCGGAGGACAGGGGCAGGTGGTGCATCCCTCCGGAGTTCACAGGTGAATGATAGCGGAGGACAGGGGCAGGTGGTGCATTCCTCCGGAGTTCAAAGGTGAATGATAGCGGAGGACAGGGGCAGGTGGTGCATTCCTCCGGAGTTCACAGGTGAATGATAGCAGAGGGCAGGGGCAGGTGGTGCATCCCTCGGGAGTTCACAGGTGAATGATAGCAGAGGGCAGGGGCAGGTGGTACATCTCTCCGGAGTTCACAGGTGAATGATAGCAGAGGG
This sequence comes from Calotriton arnoldi, assembly GCA_963921515.1. Lineage (NCBI taxonomy): Eukaryota > Metazoa > Chordata > Amphibia > Caudata > Salamandridae > Calotriton > Calotriton arnoldi. The sequence goes on along the minus strand of CAWUFW010003207.1, from coordinate 1,806,117 downwards.
CAGGGACAGGTGGTGCATTCCTCCGGAGTTCACAGGTGAATAATAGCAGAGGGCAGGGACAGGTGGTGCATCCCTCCGGAGTTCACAGGTGAATGATAGCGGAGGCAGGGGAGGTGGTGCATCCCTCCGGAGTTCACAGGTGAATGATAGCAGAGGACAGGGGCAGGTGGTGCATCCCTCCGGAGTTCACAGGTGAATGATAGCGGAGGACAGGGGCAGGTGGTGCATTCCTCCGGAGTTCACAGGTGAATGATAGCAGAGGGCAGGGACAGGTGGTGCATCCCTCCGGAGTTCACAGGTGAATGATAGCGGAGGATATGGGCAGGTGGTGCATCCCTCCGGAGTTCACAGGGGAATGATAGCAGAGGGCAGGGACAGGTGGTGCATCCCTCCAGAGTTCACAGGTGAATGATAGCAGAGGGCAGGAGCAGGTGGTGCATTCCTCCGGAGTTCACAGGTGAATGTTAGCAGAGGGCAGGGGCAGGTGGTGCATCCCTCCGGAGTTCACAGGTGAATGATAGCGGAGGACAGGGGCAGGTGGTGCATCTCTCGGGAGTTCACAGGTGAATGATAGTGGAGAACAGGGGCAGGTGGTGCATCCCTCCGGAGTTCACAGGTGAATGATAGCGGAGAACAGGGGCAGGTGGTGCATCCCTCCGGAGTTCACAGGTGAATGATAGCAGAGGGCAGGGACAGGTGGTGCATTCCTCTGGAGTTCACAGGTGAATGATAGTGGAGAACAGGGGCAGGTGGTGCATCCCTCCGGAGTTCACAGGTGAATGATAGCGGAGAACAGGGGCAGGTGGTGCATCCCTCCGGAGTTCACAGGTGAATGATAGTGGAGGACAAGGGCAGGTGGTGCATCCTTCCGGAGTTCACAGGTGAATGATAGCGGAGGACAGGGAGCAGGTGGTGCTTTCCTCTGGAGTTCACAGGTGAATGTTAGCAGAGGGCAGTGGCAGGTGGTGCATCCTTCCGGATTTCACAGGTGAATGATAACAGAGGCCAGGGGCAGGTGGTGCATCCCTCCGGAGTTCACAGGTGAATGATAGCGGAGGACAGGGGCAGGTGGTGCATCCTTCCGGAGTTCACAGGTGAATGATCGCGGAGGACAGGGGCAGGTGGTGCATTCTTCCGGACTTCACAGGTGAATGATAGCGGAGGACAGGGGCAGGTGGTGCATCCCTCCCGAGTTCACAGGTGAATGATAGCGGAGGACAGGGGCAGGTGGTGCATTCCTCCGGAGTTCACAGGTGAATGATAGCGGAGGACAGGGGCAGGTGGTGCATTCCTCCGGAGTTCACAGGTGAATGATAGCAGAGGGCAGGGACAAGTGGTGCATCCCTCCGGAGTTCACAGGTGAATGATAGCGGAGGACAGGGGCAGGTGGTGCATCCCTCCGGAGTTCACAGGGGAATGATAGCAGAGGGCAGGGGCAGGTGGTGCATCCCTCCGGAGTTCACAGGGGAATGATAGCAGAGGGCAGGGACAGGTGGTGCATTCCTCCAGAGTTCACAGGTGAATGATAGCAGAGGGCAGGAGCAGGTGGTGCATTCCTCCGGAGTTCACAGATGAATGTTAGCAGTGGGCAGGGGCAGTTGGTGCATCCCTCCGGAGTTCACAGGTGAATGATAGCGGAGGACAGGGGCAGGTGGAGCATCCCTCGGGAGTTCACAGGGGAATGATAGCAGAGGGCAGGGACAAGTGGTGCATTCCTCTGGAGTTCACAGGTGAATGATAGCAGAGGGCAGGGGCAGGTGGTGCATCCCTCGGTAGTTCACACGTGAATGATAGGGGAGGACAGGGGCAAGTGGTGCATCCCTCCAGAGTTCACAGGTGAATGATAACAGAGGGCAGGGACAGGTGGTGCATCCCTCCGGAGTTCACAGGTGAATGATAGCGGAGGACAGGGGCAGGTGGTGCATCCCTCCGGAGTTCACAGGTGAATGATAGCGGAGGACAGGGGCAGGTGGTGCATTCCTCCGGAGTTCAAAGGTGAATGATAGCGGAGGACAGGGGCAGGTGGTGCATTCCTCCGGAGTTCACAGGTGAATGATAGCAGAGGGCAGGGGCAGGTGGTGCATCCCTCGGGAGTTCACAGGTGAATGATAGCAGAGGGCAGGGGCAGGTGGTACATCTCTCCGGAGTTCACAGGTGAATGATAGCAGAGGGCAGGGACAGGTGGTGCATTCCTCCGGAGTTCACAGGTGAATAATAGCAGAGGGCAGGGACAGGTGGTGCATCCCTCCGGAGTTCACAGGTGAATGATAGCGGAGGACAGGGGAGGTGGTGCATCCCTCCGGAGTTCACAGGTGAATGATAGCAGAGGACAGGGGCAGGTGGTGCATCCCTCCGGAGTTCACAGGTGAATGATAGCGGAGGACAGGGGCAGGTGGTGCATTCCTCCGGAGTTCACAGGTGAATGATAGCAGAGGGCAGGGACAGGTGGTGCATCCCTCCGGAGTTCACAGGTGAATGATAGCGGAGGATATGGGCAGGTGGTGCATCCCTCCGGAGTTCACAGGGGAATGATAGCAGAGGGCAGGGACAGGTGGTGCATCCCTCCAGAGTTCACAGGTGAATGATAGCAGAGGGCAGGAGCAGGTGGTGCATTCCTCCGGAGTTCACAGGTGAATGTTAGCAGAGGGCAGGGGCAGGTGGTGCCTCCCTCCAGAGTTCACAGGTGAATGATAGCGGAGGACAGGGGCAGGTGGTGCATCTCTCGGGAGTTCACAGGGGAATGATAGCAGAGGGCAGGGGCAGGTGGTGCATCCCTCCGGAGTTCACAGGTGAATGATAGCGGAGGACAGGGGCAGGTGGTGCATTCCTCCGGAGTTCACAGGTGAATGATAGGGGAGGAGAGGGGCAGGTGGTGCATCCCGCCGGAGTTCACAGGTGAATAATAGCAGAGGGCAGGGACAGGTGGTGCATCCCTCCGGAGTTCACAGGTGAATGATAGCGGAGGACAGGGGCAGGTGGTGCATACCCCGGAGTTCACAGGTGAATGATAGCAGAGGGCAGGAGCAGGTGGTGCATTCCTCCGGAGTTCACAGGTGGATGATAGCAGAGGGCAGGAACAGGTGGTACATCCCTCCAGAGTTCACAGGTGAATGATAGCAGAGGGCAGGGGCAGGTGGTGCATCCCTCCGGAGTTCACAGGTGAATGATAGCAGAGGGCCGGGACAGGTGGTGCATCCCTCCGGAGTTCACAGGTGAATGATAGCAGAGGGCAGGGGCAGGTGGTGCATTCCCTCAGAGTTCACAGGTGAATGATAGCGGAGGACAGGGGCAGGTGGTGCATTCCCCCGGAGTTCACAGGTGAATGATAGCAGAGGACAGGGGCAGGTGGTGCATCCATCCGGAGTTCACAGGTGAATGATAGCAGAGGGCAGGGGCAGGTGGTGCATCCCTCGGGAGTTCACAGGTGAATGATAGCAGAGGACAGGGGCAGGTGGTGCATCCCTCCTGAGTTCACAGGTGAATGATAGCAGAGGGCAGGGGCAGGTGGTGCATTCCCCCAGAGTTCACAGGTGAATGATAACAGAGGGCAGGGACAGGTGGTGCATCCCTCCGGAGTTCACAGGTGAATGATAGCGGAGGACAGGGGCAGGTGGTGCATCCCTCCGGAGTTCACAGGTGAATGATAGCGGAGGACAGGGGCAGGTGGTGCATTCCTCCGGAGTTCAAAGGTGAATGATAGCGGAGGACAGGGGCAGGTGGTGCATTCCTCCGGAGTTCACAGGTGAATGATAGCAGAGGGCAGGGGCAGGTGGTGCATCCCTCGGGAGTTCACAGGTGAATGATAGCAGAGGGCAGGGGCAGGTGGTACATCTCTCCGGAGTTCACAGGTGAATGATAGCAGAGGGCAGGGACAGGTGGTGCATTCCTCCGGAGTTCACAGGTGAATAATAGCAGAGGGCAGGGACAGGTGGTGCATCCCTCCGGAGTTCACAGGTGAATGATAGCGGAGGCAGGGGAGGTGGTGCATCCCTCCGGAGTTCACAGGTGAATGATAGCAGAGGACAGGGGCAGGTGGTGCATCCCTCCGGAGTTCACAGGTGAATGATAGCGGAGGACAGGGGCAGGTGGTGCATTCCTCCGGAGTTCACAGGTGAATGATAGCAGAGGGCAGGGACAGGTGGTGCATCCCTCCGGAGTTCACAGGTGAATGATAGAGGAGGATATGGGCAGGTGGTGCATCCCTCCGGAGTTCACAGGGGAATGATAGCAGAGGGCAGGGACAGGTGGTGCATCCCTCCAGAGTTCACAGGTGAATGATAGCAGAGGGCAGGAGCAGGTGGTGCATTCCTCCGGAGTTCACAGGTGAATGTTAGCAGAGGGCAGGGGCAGGTGGTGCATCCCTCCGGAGTTCACAGGTGAATGATAGCGGAGGACAGGGGCAGGTGGTGCATCTCTCGGGAGTTCACAGGTGAATGATAGTGGAGAACAGGGGCAGGTGGTGCATCCCTCCGGAGTTCACAGGTGAATGATAGCGGAGAACAGGGGCAGGTGGTGCATCCCTCCGGAGTTCACAGGTGAATGATAGCAGAGGGCAGGGACAGGTGGTGCATTCCTCTGGAGTTCACAGGTGAATGATAGTGGAGAACAGGGGCAGGTGGTGCATCCCTCCGGAGTTCACAGGTGAATGATAGCGGAGAACAGGGGCAGGTGGTGCATCCCTCCGGAGTTCACAGGTGAATGATAGTGGAGGACAAGGGCAGGTGGTGCATCCTTCCGGAGTTCACAGGTGAATGATAGCGGAGGACAGGGAGCAGGTGGTGCTTTCCTCTGGAGTTCACAGGTGAATGTTAGCAGAGGGCAGTGGCAGGTGGTGCATCCTTCCGGATTTCACAGGTGAATGATAACAGAGGCCAGGGGCAGGTGGTGCATCCCTCCGGAGTTCACAGGTGAATGATAGCGGAGGACAGGGGCAGGTGGTGCATCCTTCCGGAGTTCACAGGTGAATGATCGCGGAGGACAGGGGCAGGTGGTGCATTCTTCCGGACTTCACAGGTGAATGATAGCGGAGGACAGGGGCAGGTGGTGCATCCCTCCCGAGTTCACAGGTGAATGATAGCGGAGGACAGGGGCAGGTGGTGCATTCCTCCGGAGTTCACAGGTGAATGATAGCGGAGGACAGGGGCAGGTGGTGCATTCCTCCGGAGTTCACAGGTGAATGATAGCAGAGGGCAGGGACAAGTGGTGCATCCCTCCGGAGTTCACAGGTGAATGATAGCGGAGGACAGGGGCAGGTGGTGCATCCCTCCGGAGTTCACAGGGGAATGATAGCAGAGGGCAGGGGCAGGTGGTGCATCCCTCCGGAGTTCACAGGGGAATGATAGCAGAGGGCAGGGACAGGTGGTGCATTCCTCCAGAGTTCACAGGTGAATGATAGCAGAGGGCAGGAGCAGGTGGTGCATTCCTCCGGAGTTCACAGATGAATGTTAGCAGTGGGCAGGGGCAGTTGGTGCATCCCTCCGGAGTTCACAGGTGAATGATAGCGGAGGACAGGGGCAGGTGGAGCATCCCTCGGGAGTTCACAGGGGAATGATAGCAGAGGGCAGGGACAAGTGGTGCATTCCTCTGGAGTTCACAGGTGAATGATAGCAGAGGGCAGGGGCAGGTGGTGCATCCCTCGGTAGTTCACACGTGAATGATAGGGGAGGACAGGGGCAAGTGGTGCATCCCTCCAGAGTTCACAGGTGAATGATAACAGAGGGCAGGGACAGGTGGTGCATCCCTCCGGAGTTCACAGGTGAATGATAGCGGAGGACAGGGGCAGGTGGTGCATCCCTCCGGAGTTCACAGGTGAATGTTAGCGGAGGACAGGGGCAGGTGGTGCATTCCTCCGGAGTTCAAAGGTGAATGATAGCGGAGGACAGGGGCAGGTGGTGCATTCCTCCGGAGTTCACAGGTGAATGATAGCAGAGGGCAGGGGCAGGTGGTGCATCCCTCGGGAGTTCACAGGTGAATGATAGCAGAGGGCAGGGGCAGGTGGTACATCTCTCCGGAGTTCACAGGTGAATGATAGCAGAGGGCAGGGACAGGTGGTGCATTCCTCCGGAGTTCACAGGTGAATAATAGCAGAGGGCAGGGACAGGTGGTGCATCCCTCCGGAGTTCACAGGTGAATGATAGCGGAGGACAGGGGGAGGTGGTGCATCCCTCCGGAGTTCACAGGTGAATGATAGCAGAGGACAGGGGCAGGTGGTGCATCCCTCCGGAGTTCACAGGTGAATGATAGCGGAGGACAGGGGCAGGTGGTGCATTCCTCCGGAGTTCACAGGTGAATGATAGCAGAGGGCAGGGACAGGTGGTGCATCCCTCCGGAGTTCACAGGTGAATGATAGCGGAGGATATGGGCAGGTGGTGCATCCCTCCGGAGTTCACAGGGGAATGATAGCAGAGGGCAGGGACAGGTGGTGCATCCCTCCAGAGTTCACAGGTGAATGATAGCAGAGGGCAGGAGCAGGTGGTGCATTCCTCCGGAGTTCACAGGTGAATGTTAGCAGAGGGCAGGGGCAGGTGGTGCCTCCCTCCAGAGTTCACAGGTGAATGATAGCGGAGGACAGGGGCAGGTGGTGCATCTCTCGGGAGTTCACAGGGGAATGATAGCAGAGGGCAGGGACAGGTGGTGCATTCCTCTGGAGTTCACAGGTGAATGATAGTGGAGAACAGGGGCAGGTGGTGCATCCCTCCGGAGTTCACAGGTGAATGATAGCGGAGAACAGGGGCAGGTGGTGCATCCCTCCGGAGTTCACAGGTGAATGATAGTGGAGGACAAGGGCAGGTGGTGCATCCTTCCGGAGTTCGCAGGTGAATGATAGCGGAGGACAGGGAGCAGGTGGTGCTTTCCTCTGGAGTTCACAGGTGAATGTTAGCAGAGGGCAGTGGCAGGTGGTGCATCCTTCCGGATTTCACAGGTGAATGATAACAGAGGCCAGGGGCAGGTGGTGCATCCCTCCGGAGTTCACAGGTGAATGATAGCGGAGGACAGGGGCAGGTGGTGCATCCTTCCGGAGTTCACAGGTGAATGATAGCGGAGGACAGGGGCAGGTGGTGCATTCTTCCGGACTTCACAGGTGAATGATAGCAGAGGGCAGGGACAGGTGGTGCATTCCTCCAGAGTTCACAGGTGAATGATAGCAGAGGGCAGGAGCAGGTGGTGCATTCCTCCGGAGTTCACAGATGAATGTTAGCAGTGGGCAGGGGCAGTTGGTGCATCCCTCCGGAGTTCACAGGTGAATGATAGCGGAGGACAGGGGCAGGTGGAGCATCCCTCGGGAGTTCACAGGGGAATGATAGCAGAGGGCAGGGACAAGTGGTGCATTCCTCTGGAGTTCACAGGTGAATGATAGCAGAGGGCAGGGGCAGGTGGTGCATCCCTCGGTAGTTCACACGTGAATGATTGCGGAGGACAGGGGCAAGTGGTGCATCCCTCCGGAGTTCACAGGTGAATGATAACAGAGGGCAGGGACAGGTGGTGCATCCCTCCGGAGTTCACAGGTGAATGATAGCGGAGGACAGGGGCAGGAGGTGCATCCCTCCGGAGTTCACAGGTGAATGATAGCGGAGGACAGGGGCAGGTGGTGCATTCCTCCGGAGTTCAAAGGTGAATGATAGCGGAGGACAGGGGCAGGTGGTGCATTCCTCCGGAGTTCACAGGTGAATGATAGCAGAGGGCAGGGGCAGGTGGTGCATCCCTCGGGAGTTCACAGGTGAATGATAGCAGAGGGCAGGGGCAGGTGGTACATCTCTCCGGAGTTCACAGGTGAATGATAGCAGAGGGCAGGGACAGGTGGTGCATTCCTCCGGAGTTCACAGGTGAATAATAGCAGAGGGCAGGGACAGGTGGTGCATCCCTCCGGAGTTCACAGGTGAATGATAGCGGAGGACAGGGGGAGGTGGTGCATCCCTCCGGAGTTCACAGGTGAATGATAGCAGAGGACAGGGGCAGGTGGTGCATCCCTCAGGAGTTCACAGGTGAATGATAGCGGAGGACAGGGGCAGGTGGTGCATTCCTCCGGAGTTCACAGGTGAATGATAGCAGAGGGCAGGGACAGGTGGTGCATCCCTCCGGAGTTCACAGGTGAATGATAGCGGAGGATATGGGCAGGTGGTGCATCCCTCCAGAGTTCACAGGGGAATGATAGCAGAGGGCAGGGACAGGTGGTGCATCACTCCAGAGTTCACAGGTGAATGATAGCAGAGGGCAGGAGCAGGTGGTGCATTCCTCCGGAGTTCACAGGTGAATGTTAGCAGAGGGCAGGGGCAGGTGGTGCATCCCTCCGGAGTTCACAGGTGAATGATAGCGGAGGACAGGGGCAGGTGGTGCATCTCTCGGGAGTTCACAGGGGAATGATAGCAGAGGGCAGGGACAGGTGGTGCATTCCTCTGGAGTTCACAGGTGAATGATAGTGGAGAACAGGGGCAGGTGGTGCATCCCTCCGGAGTTCACAGGTGAATGATAGCGGAGAACAGGGGCAGGTGGTGCATCCCTCCGGAGTTCACAGGTGAATGATAGTGGAGGACAAGGGCAGGTGGTGCATCCTTCCGGAGTTCGCAGGTGAATGATAGCGGAGGACAGGGAGCAGGTGGTGCTTTCCTCTGGAGTTCACAGGTGAATGTTAGCAGAGGGCAGTTGCAGGTGGTGCATCCTTCCGGATTTCACAGGTGAATGATAACAGAGGCCAGGGGCAGGTGGTGCATCCCTGCGGAGTTCACAGGTGAATGATAGCGGAGGACAGGGGCAGGTGGTGCATCCTTCCGGAGTTCACAGGTGAATGATAGCGGAGGACAGGGGCAGGTGGTGCATTCTTCCGGACTTCACAGGTGAATGATAGCGGAGGACAGGGGCAGGTGGTGCATCCCTCCCGAGTTCACAGGTGAATGATAGCGGAGGACAGGGGCAGGTGGTGCATTCCTCCGGAGTTCACAGGTGAATGATAGCGGAGGACAGGGGCAGGTGGTGCATTCCTCCGGAGTTCACAGGTGAATGATAGCAGAGGGCAGGGACAAGTGGTGCATCCCTCCGGAGTTCACAGGTGAATGATAGCGGAGGACAGGGGCAGGTGGTGCATCCCTCCGGAGTTCACAGGGGAATGATAGCAGAGGGCAGGGGCAGGTGGTGCATCCCTCCGGAGTTCACAGGGGAATGATAGCAGAGGGCAGGGACAGGTGGTGCAATCCTCCAGAGTTCACAGGTGAATGATAGCAGAGGGCAGGAGCAGGTGGTGCATTCCTCCAGAGTTCACAGATGAATGTTAGCAGTGGGCAGGGGCAGTTGGTGCATCCCTCCGGAGTTCACAGGTGAATGATAGCGGAGGACAGGGGCAGGTGGAGCATCCCTCGGGAGTTCACAGGGGAATGATAGCAGAGGGCAGGGACAAGTGGTGCATTCCTCTGGAGTTCACAGGTGAATGATAGCAGAGGGCAGGGGCAGGTGGTGCATCCCTTGGTAGTTCACACGTGAATGATAGCGGAGGACAGGGGCAAGTGGTGCATCCCTCCGGAGTTCACAGGTGAATGATAGCAGAGGACAGGGGAAGGTGGTGCATCCTTCCGGAGTTCACAGGTGAATGATAACAGAGGGCAGGGGCAGGTGGTGCATTCCTCCGGAGTTCACAGGTGAATGATAGCAGAGGGCAGGGGCAGGTGGTGCATCCCTCCGGAGTTCACAGGTGAATGATAGTGGAGGACAGGTGTAGATGGTGCATCCTTCCGGAGTTCACAGGTGAATGATAGCAGAGGGCAGGGGCAGGTGGTGCATTCCCCCAGAGTTCACAGGTGAATGATAGCGGAGGACAGGGGATGGTGGTGCATTCCTCCGGTGTTCACAGGTGAATGATAGCAGAGGACAGGGGCAGGTGGTGCATCCCTCGGGAGTTCACAGGTGAATGATAGCAGAGGGCAGGGGCAGTTGGTGCAACCCTCAGGAGTTCACAGGTGAATGATAGCAGAGGACAGCGGCAGGTGGTGCATCCCTCCGGAGTTCACAGGTGAATGATAGCAGAGGGCAGGGGCAGGTGGTGCATTCCCCCAGAGTTCACAGGTGAATGATAGCAGAGGGCAGGGACAGGTGGTGCATCCCTCAGGAGTTCACAGGTGAATGATAGCGGAGGACCGGGGCAGGTGGTGCATCCCTCCGGAGTTCACAGGGGAAAGATAGCAGAGGACAGGGACAGGTGGTGCATTCCTCCAGAGTTCACAGGTGAATGATAGCAGAGGGCAGGAGCAGGTGGTGCATTCCTCCGGACTTCACAGGTGAATGTTAGCAGAGGGCAGGGGCAGGTTGTGCATCCCTCCGCAGTTCACAGGTGAATGATAGCAGAGGGCAGGGACAGGTGGTGCATTCCCCCAGAGTTCACAGGTGAATGATAGCGGAGGACAGGGGCAGGTGGTGCATTCCTCCGGAGTTCACAGGTGAATGATAGCAGAGGACAGGGGCAGGTGGTGCATCCCTCGGGAGTTCACAGTTGAATGATAGCAGAGGGCAGGGGCAGGTGGTGCATCCCTCGGGAGTTCACAGGTGAATGATAGCAGAGGACAGGGGCAGGTGATACATCCCTCCGGAGTTCGCAGGTGAATGATAGCAGAGGGCAGGGGCACGTGGTGCATCCCGCCGGAGTTCACAGGTGAATAGCAGCAGAGGGCAGGGACAGGTGGTGCATCCCTCCGGAGTTCACAGGTGAATGATAGCGGAGGACAGGGGCAAGTGGTGCATTCCCCCGGGGTTCACAGGTGAATGATAGCAGAGGGCAGGAGCAGGTGGTGCATTCCTCCGGAGTTCACAGGTGGATGATAGCAGACGGCAGGGACAGGTGGTGCATCCCTCCGGAGTTCACAGGTGAATGATAGCAGAAGGCAGGGGCAGGTGGTGCATCCCTCCGGAGTTCACAGGTGAATGACAGCAGAGGGCAGGGTCAGGTGGTGCATCCCTCCGGAGTTCACAGGTGAATGATAGCAGAGGGCAGGGGCAGGTGGTGCATTCCCCCAGAGTTCACAGGTGAATGATAGCGGAGGACAGGGGATGGTGGTGCATTCCTCCGGAGTTCACAGGTGAATGATAGCAGAGGACAGGGGCAGGTGGTGCATCCCTCGGGAGTTCACAGGTGAATGATAGCAGAGGGCAGGGGCAGGTGGTGCATCCCTCGGGAGTTCACAGGTGAATGATAGCAGAGGGCAGGGACAAGTGGTGCATTCCTCTGGAGTTCACAGGTGAATGATAGCAGAGGGCAGGGGCAGGTGGTGCATCCCTCTGGAGTTCACACGTGAATGATAGCGGAGGACAGGGGCAGGTGGTGCATCCCTCCAGAGTTCACAGGTGAATGATAGCAGAGGACAGGGGAAGGTGGTGCATCCTTCCGGAGTTCACAGGTGAATGATAACAGAGGGCAGGGGCAGGTGGAACATTCCTCCGGAGTTCACAGGTGAATGATAGCAGAGGGCAGGGGCAGGTGATGCATCCTTCCGGAGTTCACAGGTGAATGATAGTGGAGGACAAGGGTAGGTGGTGCATTCCTCCGGAGTTCACAGGTGAATGATAGCGGAGGGCAGGGGCAGGTGGTGCATTCCTCCACAGTTCACAGGTGAATTACAGCAGAGGGCAGGAGCAGGTGGTGCATCCCTCCGGAGTTCACAGGTGAATGATAGTGGAGGGCAGGTGCAGGTGGTGCATTCCTCCGGAGTTCACAGGTGAATGATAGCGGAGGACAGGGGCAGGTGGTGCATCCTTCCGGAGTTCACAGGTGACTGATAGCAGAGGGCAGGAGCTGGTGGTGCATTCCTCTGGAGTTCACAGGTGAATGTTATCAGAGGGCAGGGGCAGGTGGTGCATCTTTCCGGAGTTCACAGGTTAATGATAACAGAGGGCAGGGGCAGGTGGTGCATCCCTCCGGAGTTCACAGGTGAATGATAGTGGAGGACAGGGGTAGGTGGTGCATCCTTCCGGAGTTCACAGGTGAATGATAACAGAGGGCAGGGACAGGTGGTGCATCTCTCCGGAGTTCACAGGTGAATGATAGCGGAGGACAGGGGCAGGTGGTGCATCCCTCCGGAGTTCACAGGTGAATGATAGCGGAGGACAGGGGCAGGTGGTGCATTCCTCCGGAGTTCAAAGGTGAATGATAGCGGAGGACAGGGGCAGGTGGTGCATTCCTCCGGAGTTCACAGGTGAATGATAGCAGAGGGCAGGGGCAGGTGGTGCATCCCTCGGGAGTTCACAGGTGAATGATAGCAGAGGGCAGGGGCAGGTGGTACATCTCTCCGGAGTTCACAGGTGAATGATAGCAGAGGGCAGGGACAGGTGGTGCATTCCTCCGGAGTTCACAGGTGAATAATAGCAGAGGGCAGGGACAGGTGGTGCATCCCTCCGGAGTTCACAGGTGAATGATAGCGGAGGACAGGGGGAAGTGGTGCATCCCTCCGGAGTTCACAGGGGAATGATAGCAGAGGACAGGGGCAGGTGGTGCATCCCTCCGGAGTTCACAGGTGAATGATAGCGGAGGACAGGGGCAGGTGGTGCATTCCTCCGGAGTTCACAGGTGAATGATAGCAGAGGGCAGGGACAGGAGGTGCATCCCTCCGGAGTTCACAGGTGAATGATAGCGGAGGACATGGGCAGGTGGTGCATCCCTCCGGAGTTCACAGGGGAATGATAGCAGAGGGCAGGGACAGGTGGTGCATCCCTCCAGAGTTCACAGGTGAATGATAGCAGAGGGCAGGAGCAGGTGGTGCATTCCTCCGGAGTTCACAGGTGAATGTTAGCAGAGGGCAGGGGCAGGTGGTGCATCCCTCCGGAGTTCACAGGTGAATGATAGCGGAGGACAGGGGCAGGTGGTGCATCCCTCGGGAGTTCACAGGGGAATGATAGCAGAGGGCAGGGACAGGTGGTGCATTCCTCTGGAGTTCACAGGTGAATGATAGTGGAGAACAGGGGCAGGTGGTGCATCCCTCCGGAGTTCACAGGTCAATGATAGCGGAGAACAGGGGCAGGTGGTGCATCCCTCCGGAGTTCACAGGTGAATGATAGTGGAGGACAAGGGCAGGTGGTGCATCCTTCCGGAGTTCGCAGGTTAATGATAGCGGAGGACAGGGAGCAGGTGGTGCTTTCCTCTGGAGTTCACAGGTGAATGTTAGCAGAGGGCAGTGGCAGGTGGTGCATCCTTCCGGATTTCACAGGTGAATGATAACAGAGGGCAGGGGCAGGTGGTGCATTCCTCCGGAGTTCACAGGTGAATGATAGCAGAGGGCAGGGGCAGGTGATGCATCCTTCCGGAGTTCACAGGTGAATGATAGTGGAGGACAAGGGTAGGTGGTGCATTCCTCCGGAGTTCACAGGTGAATGATAGCGGAGGGCAGGGGCAGGTGGTGCATCCTTCCGGAGTTCACAGGTGAATGATAGTGGAGGACAGGGGCAGGTGGTGCATTCCTCCAGAGTTCACAGGTGAATGATAGCAGAGGGCAGGGACAGGTGGTGCATTCCTCCACAGTTCACAGGTGAATGATAGCAGAGGGCAGGAGCAGGTGGTGCATCCCTCCAGAGTTCACAGGTGAATGATAGTGGAGGGCAGGTGCAGGTGGTGCATTCCTCCGGAGTTCACAGGTGAATGATAGCGGAGGACAGGGGCAGGTGGTGCATCCTTCCGGAGTTCACAGGTGATTGATAGCAGAGGGCAGGAGCAGGTGGTGCATTCCTCTGGAGTTCACAGGTGAATGTTAGCAGAGGGCAGGGGCAGGTGGTGCATCCTTCCGGAGTTCACAGGTTAATGATAACAGAGGGCAGGGGCAGGTGGTGCATCCCTCCGGAGTTCACAGGTGAATGATAGTGGAGGACAGGGGTAGGTGGTGCATCCTTCCGGAGTTCACAGGTGAATGATAGCAGAGGGCAGGGGCAGGTGGTGCATTCCCCCAGAGTTCACAGGTGAATGATAGCGGAGGACAGGGGATGGTGGTGCATTCCTCCGGTGTTCACAGGTGAATGATAGCAGAGGACAGGGGCAGGTGGTGCATCCCTCGGGAGTTCACAGGTGAATGATAGCAGAGGGCAGGGGCAGGTGGTGCAACCCTCAGGAGTTCACAGGTGAATGATAGCAGAGGACAGCGGCAGGTGGTGCATCCCTCCGGAGTTCACAGGTGAATGATAGCAGAGGGCAGGGGGAGGTGGTGCATTCCCCCAGAGTTCACAGGTGAATGATAGCAGAGGGCAGGGACAGGTGATGCATCCCTCAGGAGTTCACAGGTGAATGATAGCGGAGGACCGGGGCAGGTGGTGCATCCCTCCGGAGTTCACAGGGGAAAGATAGTAGAGGACAGGGACAGGTGGTGCATTCCTCCAGAGTTCACAGGTGAATGATAGCAGAGGGCAGGAGCAGGTGGTGCATTCCTCCGGAGTTCACAGGTGAATGTTAGCAGAGGGCAGGGGCAGGTTGTGCATCCCTCCGCAGTTCACAGGTGAATGATAGCAGAGGGCAGGGACAGGTGGTGCATTCCCCCAGAGTTCACAGGTGAATGATAGCGGAGGACAGGGGCAGGTGGTGCATTCCCCCGGAGTTCACAGGTGAATGATAGCAGAGGACAGGGGCAGGTGGTGCATCCCTCGGGAGTTCACAGTTGAATGATAGCAGAGGGCAGGGGCAGGTGGTGCATCCCTCGGGAGTTCACAGGTGAATGATAGCAGAGGACAGGGGCAGGTGATACATCCCTCCGGAGTTCGCAGGTGAATGATAGCAGAGGGCAGGGGCACGTGGTGCATCCCGCCGGAGTTCACAGGTGAATAGCAGCAGAGGGCAGGGACAGGTGGTGCATCCCTCCGGAGTTCACAGGTGAATGATAGCGGAGGACAGGGGCAAGTGGTGCATTCCCCCGGGGTTCACAGGTGAATGATAGCAGAGGGCAGGAGCAGGTGGTGCATTCCTCCGGAGTTCACAGGTGGATGATAGCAGACGGCAGGGACAGGTGGTGCATCCCTCCGGAGTTCACAGGTGAATGATAGCAGAAGGCAGGGGCAGGTGGTGCATCCCTCCGGAGTTCACAGGTGAATGACAGCAGAGGGCAGGGACAGGTGGTGCATCCCTCCGGAGTTCACAGGTGAATGATAGCAGAGGGCAGGGGCAGGTGGTGCATTCCTCCAGAGTTCACAGGTGAATGATAGCGGAGGACAGGGGATGGTGGTGCATTCCTCCGGAGTTCACAGGTGAATGATAGCAGAGGACAGGGGCAGGTGGTGCATCCCTCGGGAGTTCACAGGTGAATGATAGCAGAGGGCAGGGGCAGGTGGTGCATCCCTCGGGAGTTCACAGGTGAATGATAGCAGAGGGCAGGGACAAGTGGTGCATTCCTCTGGAGTTCACAGGTGAATGATAGCAGAGGGCAGGGGCAGGTGGTGCATCCCTCTGGAGTTCACACGTGAATGATAGCGGAGGACAGGGGCAGGTGGTGCATCCCTCCAGAGTTCACAGGTGAATGATAGCAGAGGACAGGGGAAGGTGGTGCATCCTTCCGGAGTTCACAGGTGAATGATAACAGAGGGCAGGGGCAGGTGGAGCATTCCTCCGGAGTTCACAGGTGAATGATAGCAGAGGGCAGGGGCAGGTGATGCATCCTTCCGGAGTTCACAGGTGAATGATAGTGGAGGACAAGGGTAGGTGGTGCATTCCTCCGGAGTTCACAGGTGAATGATAGCGGAGGGCAGGGGCAGGTGGTGCATCCTTCCGGAGTTCACAGGTGAATGGTAGTGGAGGACAGGGGCAGGTGGTGCATTCCTCCACAGTTCACAGGTGAATTACAGCAGAGGGCAGGAGCAGGTGGTGCATCCCTCCGGAGTTCACAGGTGAATGATAGTGGAGGGCAGGTGCAGGTGGTGCATTCCTCCGGAGTTCACAGGTGAATGATAGCGGAGGACAGGGGCAGGTGGTGCATCCTTCCGGAGTTCACAGGTGACTGATAGCAGAGGGCAGGAGCTGGTGGTGCATTCCTCTGGAGTTCACAGGTGAATGTTATCAGAGGGCAGGGGCAGGTGGTGCATCTTTCCGGAGTTCACAGGTTAATGATAACAGAGGGCAGGGGCAGGTGGTGCATCCCTCCGGAGTTCACAGGTGAATGATAGTGGAGGACAGGGGTAGGTGGTGCATCCTTCCGGAGTTCACAGGTGAATGATAACAGAGGGCAGGGACAGGTGGTGCATCCCTCCGGAGTTCACAGGTGAATGATAGCGGAGGACAGGGGCAGGTGGTGCATCCCTCCGGAGTTCACAGGTGAATGATAGCGGAGGACAGGGGCAGGTGGTGCATTCCTCCGGAGTTCAAAGGTGAATGATAGCGGAGGACAGGGGCAGGTGGTGCATTCCTCCGGAGTTCACAGGTGAATGATAGCAGAGGGCAGGGGCAGGTGGTGCATCCCTCGGGAGTTCACAGGTGAATGATAGCAGAGGGCAGGGGCAGGTGGTACATCTCTCCGGAGTTCACAGGTGAATGATAGCAGAGGGCAGGGACAGGTGGTGCATTCCTCCGGAGTTCACAGGTGAATAATAGCAGAGGGCAGGGACAGGTGGTGCATCCCTCCGGAGTTCACAGGTGAATGATAGCGGAGGACAGGGGCAGGTGGTGCATTCCTCCGGAGTTCACAGGTGAATGATAGCAGAGGGCAGGGACAGGTGGTGCATCCCTCCGGAGTTCACAGGTGAATGATAGCGGAGGACATGGGCAGGTGGTGCATCCCTCCGGGAGTTCACAGGGGAATGATAGCAGAGGGCAGGGACAGGTGGTGCATCCCTCCAGAGTTCACAGGTGAATGATAGCAGAGGGCAGGAGCAGGTGGTGCATTCCTCCGGAGTTCACAGGTGAATGTTAGCAGAGGGCAGGGGCAGGTGGTGCATCCCTCCGGAGTTCACAGGTGAATGATAGCGGAGGACAGGGGCAGGTGGTGCATCCCTCGGGAGTTCACAGGGGAATGATAGCAGAGGGCAGGGACAGGTGGTGCATTCCTCTGGAGTTCACAGGTGAATGATAGTGGAGAACAGGGGCAGGTGGTGCATCCCTCCGGAGTTCACAGGTCAATGATAGCGGAGAACAGGGGCAGGTGGTGCATCCCTCCGGAGTTCACAGGTGAATGATAGCGGAGGACCGGGGCAGGTGGTGCATCCCTCCGGAGTTCACAGGGGAAAGATAGCAGAGGACAGGGACAGGTGGTGCATTCCTCCAGAGTTCACAGGTGAATGATAGCAGAGGGCAGGAGCAGGTGGTGCATTCCTCCGGAGTTCACAGGTGAATGTTAGCAGAGGGCAGGGGCAGGTTGTGCATCCCTCCGCAGTTCACAGGTGAATGATAGCAGAGGGCAGGGACAGGTGGTGCATTCCCCCAGAGTTCACAGGTGAATGATAGCGGAGGACAGGGGCAGGTGGTGCATTCCCCCGGAGTTCACAGGTGAATGATAGCAGAGGACAGGGGCAGGTGGTGCATCCCTCGGGAGTTCACAGTTGAATGATAGCAGAGGGCAGGGGCAGGTGGTGCATCCCTCGGGAGTTCACAGGTGAATGATAGCAGAGGACAGGGGCAGGTGATACATCCCTCCGGAGTTCGCAGGTGAATGATAGCAGAGGGCAGGGGCACGTGGTGCATCCCGCCGGAGTTCACAGGTGAATAGCAGCAGAGGGCAGGGACAGGTGGTGCATCCCTCCGGAGTTCACAGGTGAATGATAGCGGAGGACAGGGGCAAGTGGTGCATTCCCCGGGGTTCACAGGTGAATGATAGCAGAGGGCAGGAGCAGGTGGTGCATTCCTCCGGAGTTCACAGGTGGATGATAGCAGACGGCAGGGACAGGTGGTGCATCCCTCCGGAGTTCACAGGTGAATGATAGCAGAAGGCAGGGGCAGGTGGTGCATCCCTCCGGAGTTCACAGGTGAATGACAGCAGAGGGCAGGGACAGGTGGTGCATCCCTCCGGAGTTCACAGGTGAATGATAGCAGAGGGTAGGGGCAGGTGGTGCATTCCCCCAGAGTTCACAGGTGAATGATAGCGGAGGACAGGGGATGGTGGTGCATTCCTCCGGAGTTCACAGGTGAATGATAGCAGAGGACAGGGGCAGGTGGTGCATCCCTCGGGAGTTCACAGGTGAATGATAGCAGAGGGCAGGGGCAGGTGGTGCATCCCTCGGGAGTTCACAGGTGAATGATAGCAGAGGGCAGGGACAAGTGGTGCATTCCTCTGGAGTTCACAGGTGAATGATAGCAGAGGGCAGGGGCAGGTGGTGCATCCCTCTGGAGTTCACACGTGAATGATAGCGGAGGACAGGGGCAGGTGGTGCATCCCTCCAGAGTTCACAGGTGAATGATAGCAGAGGACAGGGGAAGGTGGTGCATCCTTCCGGAGTTCACAGGTGAATGATAACAGAGGGCAGGGGCAGGTGGAGCATTCCTCCGGAGTTCACAGGTGAATGATAGCAGAGGGCAGGGGCAGGTGATGCATCCTTCCGGAGTTCACAGGTGAATGATAGTGGAGGACAAGGGTAGGTGGTGCATTCCTCCGGAGTTCACAGGTGAATGATAGCGGAGGGCAGGGGCAGGTGGTGCATCCTTCCGGAGTTCACAGGTGAATGGTAGTGGAGGACAGGGGCAGGTGGTGCATTCCTCCACAGTTCACAGGTGAATTACAGCAGAGGGCAGGAGCAGGTGGTGCATCCCTCCGGAGTTCACAGGTGAATGATAGTGGAGGGCAGGTGCAGGTGGTGCATTCCTCCGGAGTTCACAGGTGAATGATAGCGGAGGACAGGGGCAGGTGGTGCATCCTTCCGGAGTTCACAGGTGACTGATAGCAGAGGGCAGGAGCTGGTGGTGCATTCCTCTGGAGTTCACAGGTGAATGTTATCAGAGGGCAGGGGCAGGTGGTGCATCTTTCCGGAGTTCACAGGTTAATGATAACAGAGGGCAGGGGCAGGTGGTGCATCCCTCCGGAGTTCACAGGTGAATGATAGTGGAGGACAGGGGTAGGTGGTGCATCCTTCCGGAGTTCACAGGTGAATGATAACAGAGGGCAGGGACAGGTGGTGCATCCCTCCGGAGTTCACAGGTGAATGATAGCGGAGGACAGGGGCAGGTGGTGCATCCCTCCGGAGTTCACAGGTGAATGATAGCGGAGGACAGGGGCAGGTGGTGCATTCCTCCGGAGTTCAAAGGTGAATGATAGCGGAGGACAGGGGCAGGTGGTGCATTCCTCCGGAGTTCACAGGTGAATGATAGCAGAGGGCAGGGGCAGGTGGTGCATCCCTCGGGAGTTCACAGGTGAATGATAGCAGAGGGCAGGGGCAGGTGGTACATCTCTCCGGAGTTCACAGGTGAATGATAGCAGAGGGCAGGGACATGTGGTGCATTCCTCCGGAGTTCACAGGTGAATAATAGCAGAGGGCAGGGACAGGTGGTGCATCCCTCCGGAGTTCACAGGTGAATGATAGCGGAGGACAGGGGCAGGTGGTGCATTCCTCCGGAGTTCACAGGTGAATGATAGCAGAGGGCAGGGACAGGTGGTGCATCCCTCCGGAGTTCACAGGTGAATGATAGCGGAGGACATGGGCAGGTGGTGCATCCCTCCGGAGTTCACAGGGGAATGATAGCAGAGGGCAGGGACAGGTGGTGCATCCCTCCAGAGTTCACAGGTGAATGATAGCAGAGGGCAGGAGCAGGTGGTGCATTCCTCCGGAGTTCACAGGTGAATGTTAGCAGAGGGCAGGGGCAGGTGGTGCATCCCTCCGGAGTTCACAGGTGAATGATAGCGGAGGACAGGGGCAGGTGGTGCATCCCTCGGGAGTTCACAGGGGAATGATAGCAGAGGGCAGGGACAGGTGGTGCATTCCTCTGGAGTTCACAGGTGAATGATAGTGGAGAACAGGGGCAGGTGGTGCATCCCTCCGGAGTTCACAGGTCAATGATAGCGGAGAACAGGGGCAGGTGGTGCATCCCTCCGGAGTTCACAGGTGAATGATAGTGGAGGACAAGGGCAGGTGGTGCATCCTTCCGGAGTTCGCAGGTTAATGATAGCGGAGGACAGGGAGCAGGTGGTGCTTTCCTCTGGAGTTCACAGGTGAATGTTAGCAGAGGGCAGTGGCAGGTGGTGCATCCTTCCGGATTTCACAGGTGAATGATAACAGAGGGCAGGGGCAGGTGGTGCATCCCTCCGGAGTTCACAGGTGAATGATAGCGGAGGACAGGGGCAGGTGGTGCATCCTTCCGGAGTTCACAGGTGAATGATAGCGGAGGACAGGGGCAGGTGGTGCATTCTTCCGGACTTCACAGGTGAATGATAGCGGAGGACAGGGGCAGGTGGTGCATCCCTCCCGAGTTCACAGGTGAATGATAGCGGAGGACAGGGGCAGGTGGTGCATTCCTCCGGAGTTCACAGGTGAATGATAGCGGAGGACAGGGGCAGGTGGTGCATTCCTCCGGAGTTCACAGGTGAATGATAGCAGAAGGCAGGGACAAGTGGTGCATCCCTCCGGAGTTCACAGGTGAATGATAGCGGAGGACAGGGGCAGGTGGTGCATCCCTCCGGAGTTCACAGGGGAATGATAGCAGAGGGCAGGGGCAGGTGGTGCATCCCTCCGGAGTTCACAGGGGAATGATAGCAGAGGGCAGGGACAGGTGGTGCATTCCTCCAGAGTTCACAGGTGAATGATAGCAGAGGGCAGGAGCAGGTGGTGCATTCCTCCGGAGTTCACAGATGAATGTTAGCAGTGGGCAGGGGCAGTTGGTGCATCCCTCCGGAGTTCACAGGTGAATGATAGCGGAGGACAGGGGCAGGTGGAGCATCCCTCAGGAGTTCACAGGGGAATGATAGCAGAGGGCAGGGACAAGTGGTGCATTCCTCTGGAGTTCACAGGTGAATGATAGCAGAGGGCAGGGGCAGGTGGTGCATCCCTCGGTAGTTCACACGTGAATGATAGCGGAGGACAGGGGCAGGTGGTGCATCCCTCCGGAGTTCACAGGTGAATGATAGCAGAGGACAGGGGAAGGTGGTGCATCCTTCCGGAGTTCACAGGTGAATGATAACAGAGGGCAGGGGCAGGTGGTGCATTCCTCCGGAGTTCACAGGTGAATGATAGCAGAGGGCAGGGGCAGGTGATGCATCCTTCCGGAGTTCACAGGTGAATGATAGTGGAGGACAAGGGTAGGTGGTGCATTCCTCCGGAGTTCACAGGTGAATGATAGCGGAGGGCAGGGGCAGGTGGTGCATCCTTCCGGAGTTCACAGGTGAATGATAGTGGAGGACAGGGGCAGGTGGTGCATTCCTCCGGAGTACACAGGTGAATGATAGCAGAGGGCAGGGACAGGTGGTGCATTCCTCCACAGTTCACAGGTGAATGATAGCAGAGGGCAGGAGCAGGTGGTGCATCCCTCCAGAGTTCACAGGTGAATGATAGTGGAGGGCAGGTGCAGGTGGTGCATTCCTCCGGAGTTCACAGGTGAATGATAGCGGAGGACAGGGGCAGGTGGTGCATCCTTCCGGAGTTCACAGGTGACTGATAGCAGAGGGCAGGAGCAGGTGGTGCATTCCTCTGGAGTTCACAGGTGAATGTTAGCAGAGGGCAGGGGCAGGTGGTGCATCCTTCCGGAGTTCACAGGTTAATGATAACAGAGGGCAGGGGCAGGTGGTGCATCCCTCCGGAGTTCACAGGTGAATGATAGTGGAGGACAGGGGTAGGTGGTGCATCCTTCCGGAGTTCACAGGTGAATGATAGCAGAGGGCAGGGGCAGGTGGTGCATTCCCCCAGAGTTCACAGGTGAATGATAGCGGAGGACAGGGGATGGTGGTGCATTCCTCCGGTGTTCACAGGTGAATGATAGCAGAGGACAGGGGCAGGTGGTGCATCCCTCGGGAGTTCACAGGTGAATGATAGCAGAGGGCAGGGGCAGGTGGTGCATCCCTCAGGAGTTCACAGGTGAATGATAGCAGAGGACAGCGGCAGGTGGTGCATCCCTCCGGCATTCACAGGTGAATGATAGCAGAGGGCAGGGGCAGGTGGTGCATTCCCCCAGAGTTCACAGGTGAATGATAGCAGAGGGCAGGCACAGGTGGTGCATCCCTCAGGAGTTCACAGGTTAATGATAGCGGAGGACCGGGGCAGGTGGTGCATCCCTCCGGAGTTCACAGGGGAAAGATAGCAGAGGACAGGGACAGGTGGTGCATTCCTCCAGAGTTCACAGGTGAATGATAGCAGAGGGCAGGAGCAGGTGGTGCATTCCTCCGGAGTTCACAGGTGAATGTTAGCAGAGGGCAGGGGCAGGTTGTGCATCCCTCCGCAGTTCACAGGTGAATGATAGCAGAGGGCAGGGACAGGTGGTGCATTCCCCCAGAGTTCACAGGTGAATGATAGCGGAGGACAGGTGCAGGTGGTGCATTCCTCCGGAGTTCACAGGTGAATGATAGCAGAGGACAGGGGCAGGTGGTGCATCCCTCGAGAGTTCACAGTTGAATGATAGCAGAGGGCAGGGGCAGGTGGTGCATCCCTCGGGAGTTCACAGGTGAATGATAGCAGAGGACAGGGGCAGGTGGTACATCCCTCCGGAGTTCGCAGGTGAATGATAGCAGAGGGCAGGGGCACGTGGTGCATCCCGCCGGAGTTCACAGGTGAATAGCAGCAGAGGGCAGGGACAGGTGGTGCATCCCTCCGGAGTTCACAGGTGAATGATAGCGGAGGACAGGGGCAAGTGGTGCATTCCCCCGGGGTTCACAGGTGAATGATAGCAGAGGGCAGGAGCAGGTGGTGCATTCCTCCGGAGTTCACAGGTGGATGATAGCAGACGGCAGGGACAGGTGGTGCATCCCTCCGGAGTTCACAGGTGAATGATAGCAGAAGGCAGGGGCAGGTGGTGCATCCCTCCGGAGTTCACAGGTGAATGACAGCAGAGGGCAGGGACAGGTGGTGCATCCCTCCGGAGTTCACAGGTGAATGATAGCAGAGGGCAGGGGCAGGTGGTGCATTCCCCCAGAGTTCACAGGTGAATGATAGCGGAGGACAGGGGATGGTGGTGCATTCCTCCGGTGTTCACAGGTGAATGATAGCAGAGGACAGGGGCAGGTGGTGCATCCCTCGGGAGTTCACAGGTGAATGATAGCAGAGGGCAGGGGCAGGTGGTGCATCCCTCGGGAGTTCACAGTTGAATGATAGCAGAGGGCAGGGACAAGTGGTGCATTCCTCTGGAGTTCACAGGTGAATGATAGCAGAGGGCAGGGGCAGGTGGTGCATCCCTCTGGAGTTCACACGTGAATGATAGCGGAGGACAGGGGCAGGTGGTGCATCCCTCCAGAGTTCACAGGTGAATGATAGCAGAGGACAGGGGAAGGTGGTGCATCCTTCCGGAGTTCACAGGTGAATGATAACAGAGGGCAGGGGCAGGTGGTGCATTCCTCCGGAGTTCACAGGTGAATGATAGCAGAGGGCAGGGGCAGGGCAGGTGATGCCTCCTTCCGGAGTTCACAGGTGAATGATAGTGGAGGACAAGGGTAGGTGGTGCATTCCTCCGGAGTTCACAGGTGAATGATAGCGGAGGGCAGGGGCAGGTGGTGCATCCTTCCGGAGTTCACAGGTGAATGATAGTGGAGGACAGGGGCAGGTGGTGCATTCCTCCGGAGTTCACAGGTGAATGATAGCAGAGGGCAGGGACAGGTGGTGCATTCCTCCACAGTTCACAGGTGAATTACAGCAGAGGGCAGGAGCAGGTGGTGCATCCCTCCGGAGTTCACAGGTGAATGATAGTGGAGGGCAGGTGCAGGTGGTGCATTCCTCCGGAGTTCACAGGTGAATGATAGCGGAGGACAGGGGCAGGTGGTGCATCCTTCCGGAGTTCACAGGTGACTGATAGCAGAGGGCAGGAGCAGGTGGTGCATTCCTCTGGAGTTCACAGGTGAATGTTAGCAGAGGGCAGGGGCAGGTGGTGCATCCTTCCGGAGTTCACAGGTTAATGATAACAGAGGGCAGGGGCAGGTGGTGCATCCCTCCGGAGTTCACAGGTGAATGATAGTGGAGGACAGGGGTAGGTGGTGCATCCTTCCGGAGTTCACAGGTGAATGATAGCAGAGGGCAGGGGCAGGTGGTGCATTCCCCAGAGTTCACAGGTGAATGATAGCGGAGGACAGGGGATGGTGGTGCATTTCTCTGGAGTTCACAGGTGAATGATAGCAGAGGACAGGGGCAGGTGGTGCATCCTCGGGAGTTCACAGGTGAACGATAGCAGAGGGCAGGGGCAGGTGGTGCATCCCTCAGGAGTTCACAGGTGAATGATAGCAGAGGACAGGGGCAGGTGGTGCATCCCTCCGGAGTTCACAGGTGAATGATAGCAGAGGGCAGGGGCAGGTGGTGCATTCCCCCAGAGTTCACAGGTGAATGATAGCAGAGGGCAGGGACAGGTGGTGCATCCCTCAGGAGTTCACAGGTGAATGATAGCGGAGGACAGGGGTAGATGGTGCATCCCTCCGGAGTTCACAGGGGAAAGATAGCAGAGGGCAGGGACAGGTGGTGCATTCCTCCAGAGTTCACAGGTGAATGATAGCAGAGGGCAGGAGCAGGTGGTGCATTCCTCCGGAGTTCACAGGTGAATGTTAGCAGAGGGCAGGGGCAGGTTGTGCATCCCTCCGGAGTTCACAGGTGAATGATAGCAGAGGGCAGGGACAGGTGGTGCATTCCCCCAGAGTTCACAGGTGAATGATAGCGGAGGACAGGGGCAGGTGGTGCATTCCCCCGGAGTTCACAGGTGAATGATAGCAGAGGACAGGGGCAGGTGGTGCATCCCTCGGGAGTTCACAGGTGAATGATAGCAGAGGGCAGGAGCAGGTGGTGCATTCCTCCGGAGTTCACAGGTGAATGTTAGCAGAGGGCAGGGGCAGGTTGTGCATCCCTCCGGAGTTCACAGGTGAATGATAGCAGAGGGCAGGGACAGGTGGTGCATTCCTCCAGAGTTCACAGGTGAATGATAGCGGAGGACAGGGGCAGTTGGTGCATTCCTCCGGAGTTCACAGGTGAATGATAGCAGAGGACAGGGGCAGGTGGTGCATCCCTCAGGAGTTCACAGGTGAATGATAGCAGAGGGCAAGGGCAGGTGGTGCATCCCTCGGGAGTTCACAGGTGAATGATAGCAGAGGACAGCGGCAGGTGGTGCATCTCTCCGGAGTTCACAGGTGAATGATAGCAGAGGGCAGGGGCAGGTGGTGCATCCTCCGGAGTTCACAGGTGAATGATAGCAGAGGACAGGAGCAGGTGGTGCATTCCTCCAGAGTTCACAGGTGAATGATAGCGGAGGACAGGACCAGGTGGTGCGTCCCTCCGGAGTTCACAGGTGAATGATAGCGGAGGACAGGGGCAGGTGGTGCTTTCCTCCAGGGTTTACAGGTGAATGATAGCGGAGGACAGGGGCAGGTGGTGCATTCCTCCGGAGTTCACAGGTGAATGATAGCGGAGGACAGGGGCAGGTGGAGCATCCCTCCGGAGTTCACAGGTGAATGATAGCAGAGTGCAGGGACAGGTGGTGCATCCCTCCGGAGTTCACAGGTGAATGATAGCGGAGGACAGGGGCAGGTGGTGCATCCCTCTGGAGTTCACAGGGGAATGATAGCAGAGGGCAGGGACAGGTGGTGCATTCCTCCAGAGTTCACAGGTGAATGATAGCAGAGGGC
The DNA here is from genome assembly GCA_963921515.1 of Calotriton arnoldi. Lineage (NCBI taxonomy): Eukaryota > Metazoa > Chordata > Amphibia > Caudata > Salamandridae > Calotriton > Calotriton arnoldi. Next base: position 1,780,462 of record CAWUFW010003207.1, on the reverse strand, counting down.
AGGAGCAGGTGGTGCATCCCTCCAGAGTTCACAGGTGAATGATAGCGGAGGACAGGGGCAGGTGGTGCATCCCTCGGAAGTTCACAGGGGAATGATAGCAGAGGGCAGGGACAGGTGGTGCTTTCCTCTGGAGTTCACAGGTGAATGATAGCAGAGGGCAGGGGCAGGTGGTGCATCCCTCGGGAGTTCACAGGTGAATGATAGCGGAGAACAGGGACAGGTGGTGCATCCCTCCGGAGTTCACAGGTGAATGATAGCGGAGGACAGGGGCAGGTGGTGCATTCCTCCGGAGTTCACAGGTGAATGATAGCAGAGAGCAGGTGGTGCATCCCTCCGGAGTTCACAAGTGAATGATAGTGGAGGGCAGGTGCAGGTGGTGCATTCCTCCGGAGTTCACAGGTGAATGATAGCGGAGGACAGGGGCAGGTGGTGCATCCTTCCGGAGTTCACAGGTGAATGATAGCAGAGGGCAGGAGCAGGTGGTGCTTTCCTCTGGAGTTCACAGGTGAATGTTAGCAGAGGGCAGGGGCAGGTGGTGCATCCTTCTGGATTTCACAGGTGAATGAAAACAGAGGGCAGGGGCAGATGGTGCATCCCTCCGGAGTTCACAGGTGAATGATAGCGGAGGACAGGGGCAGGTGGTGCATCCTTCCGGAGTTCACAGGCGAATGATAGCGGAGGACAGGGGCAGGTGGTGCATTCCTCCGGAGTTCACAGGTGAATGATAGCCGAGGGCCGGAGCAGGTGGTGCATTCCTCCGGAGTTCACAGGTGAAGGATAGCAGAGGGCAGGGACAGGTGCTGCATCCCTCCGGAGTTCACAGGTGAATGATAGCGGAGGACAGGGGCAGGTGGTGCATCCCTTGGGAGTTCACAGGTGAATGATAGCAGAGGGCAGGGGCAGGTGGTGCATCCCTCCAGAGTTCACAGGTGAATGATAACAGAGGGCAGGGACAGGTGGTGCATCCCTCCGGAGTTCACAGGTGAATGATAGCAGAGGGCAGGTGGTGCATCCCTCCTGAGTTCACAGGTGAATGATAGCAGAGGGCAGGGACAGGTAGTGCATCCATCCGGAGTTCACAAGTGAATGATAGCAGGGGGCAGGTGGTGCATTCCCCCAGAGTTCACAGGTGAATGATAGCGGAGGACAGGGGCAGGTGGTGCATTCCTCCGGAGTTCACAGGTGAATGATAGCAGCGGACAGGGGCAGGTGGTGCATCCCTCGGGAGTTCACAGGTGAATGATAGCAGAGGGCAGGGGCAGGTGGTGCATCCCTCGGGAGTTCACAGGAGAATGATAGCAGAGGACAGGGGCAGGTGGTGCATCCCTCCGGAGTTCACAGGTGAATAGCAGCAGAGGGCAGGGACAGGTGGTGCATCCCTCCGGAGTTCACAGGTGAATGATAGCGGAGGACAGGGGCAAGTGGTGCATTCCCCGGGGTTCACAGGTGAATGATAGCAGAGGGCAGGAGCAGGTGGTGCATTCCTCCGGAGTTCACAGGTGGATGATAGCAGACGGCAGGGACAGGTGGTGCATCCCTCCGGAGTTCACAGGTGAATGATAGCAGAAGGCAGGGGCAGGTGGTGCATCCCTCCGGAGTTCACAGGTGAATGACAGCAGAGGGCAGGGACAGGTGGTGCATCCCTCCGGAGTTCACAGGTGAATGATAGCAGAGGGCAGGGGCAGGTGGTGCATTCCCCCAGAGTTCACAGGTGAATGATAGCGGAGGACAGGGGATGGTGGTGCATTCCTCCGGAGTTCACAGGTGAATGATAGCAGAGGACAGGGGCAGGTGGTGCATCCCTCGGGAGTTCACAGGTGAATGATAGCAGAGGGCAGGGGCAGGTGGTGCATCCCTCGGGAGTTCACAGTTGAATGATAGCAGAGGGCAGGGACAAGTGGTGCATTCCTCTGGAGTTCACAGGTGAATGATAGCAGAGGGCAGGGGCAGGTGGTGCATCCCTCTGGAGTTCACACGTGAATGATAGCGGAGGACAGGGGCAGGTGGTGCATCCCTCCAGAGTTCACAGGTGAATGATAGCAGAGGACAGGGGAAGGTGGTGCATCCTTCCGGAGTTCACAGGTGAATGATAACAGAGGGCAGGGGCAGGTGGTGCATTCCTCCGGAGTTCACAGGTGAATGATAGCAGAGGGCAGGGGCAGGGGCAGGTGATGCCTCCTTCCGGAGTTCACAGGTGAATGATAGTGGAGGACAAGGGTAGGTGGTGCATTCCTCCGGAGTTCACAGGTGAATGATAGCGGAGGGCAGGGGCAGGTGGTGCATCCTTCCGGAGTTCACAGGTGAATGATAGTGGAGGACAGGGGCAGGTGGTGCATTCCTCCGGAGTTCACAGGTGAATGATAGCAGAGGGCAGGGACAGGTGGTGCATTCCTCCACAGTTCACAGGTGAATTACAGCAGAGGGCAGGAGCAGGTGGTGCATCCCTCCGGAGTTCACAGGTGAATGATAGTGGAGGGCAGGTGCAGGTGGTGCATTCCTCCGGAGTTCACAGGTGAATGATAGCGGAGGACAGGGGCAGGTGGTGCATCCTTCCGGAGTTCACAGGTGACTGATAGCAGAGGGCAGGAGCAGGTGGTGCATTCCTCTGGAGTTCACAGGTGAATGTTAGCAGAGGGCAGGGGCAGGTGGTGCATCCTTCCGGAGTTCACAGGTTAATGATAACAGAGGGCAGGGGCAGGTGGTGCATCCCTCCGGAGTTCACAGGTGAATGATAGTGGAGGACAGGGGTAGGTGGTGCATCCTTCCGGAGTTCACAGGTGAATGATAGCAGAGGGCAGGGGCAGGTGGTGCATTCCCCCAGAGTTCACAGGTGAATGATAGCGGAGGACAGGGGATGGTGGTGCATTTCTCTGGAGTTCACAGGTGAATGATAGCAGAGGACAGGGGCAGGTGGTGCATCCCTCGGGAGTTCACAGGTGAACGATAGCAGAGGGCAGGGGCAGGTGGTGCATCCCTCAGGAGTTCACAGGTGAATGATAGCAGAGGACAGGGGCAGGTGGTGCATCCCTCCGGAGTTCACAGGTGAATGATAGCAGAGGGCAGGGGCAGGTGGTGCATTCCCCCAGAGTTCACAGGTGAATGATAGCAGAGGGCAGGGACAGGTGGTGCATCCCTCAGGAGTTCACAGGTGAATGATAGCGGAGGACAGGGGTAGATGGTGCATCCCTCCGGAGTTCACAGGGGAAAGATAGCAGAGGGCAGGGACAGGTGGTGCATTCCTCCAGAGTTCACAGGTGAATGATAGCAGAGGGCAGGAGCAGGTGGTGCATTCCTCCGGAGTTCACAGGTGAATGTTAGCAGAGGGCAGGGGCAGGTTGTGCATCCCTCCGGAGTTCACAGGTGAATGATAGCAGAGGGCAGGGACAGGTGGTGCATTCCCCAGAGTTCACAGGTGAATGATAGCGGAGGACAGGGGCAGGTGGTGCATTCCCCGGAGTTCACAGGTGAATGATAGCAGAGGACAGGGGCAGGTGGTGCATCCTCGGGAGTTCACAGGTGAATGATAGCAGAGGGCAGGAGCAGGTGGTGCATTCCTCCGGAGTTCACAGGTGAATGTTAGCAGAGGGCAGGGGCAGGTTGTGCATCCCTCCGGAGTTCACAGGTGAATGATAGCAGAGGGCAGGGACAGGTGGTGCATTCCCCCAGAGTTCACAGGTGAATGATAGCGGAGGACAGGGGCAGTTGGTGCATTCCTCCGGAGTTCACAGGTGAATGATAGCAGAGGACAGGGGCAGGTGGTGCATCCCTCAGGAGTTCACAGGTGAATGATAGCAGAGGGCAAGGGCAGGTGGTGCATCCCTCGGGAGTTCACAGGTGAATGATAGCAGAGGACAGCGGCAGGTGGTACATCTCTCCGGAGTTCACAGGTGAATGATAGCAGAGGGCAGGGGCAGGTGGTGCATCCCTCCGGAGTTCACAGGTGAATGATAGCAGAGGACAGGAGCAGGTGGTGCATTCCTCCAGAGTTCACAGGTGAATGATAGCGGAGGACAGGACCAGGTGGTGCGTCCCTCCGGAGTTCACAGGTGAATGATAGCGGAGGACAGGGGCAGGTGGTGCTTTCCCCCAGGGTTTACAGGTGAATGATAGCGGAGGACAGGGGCAGGTGGTGCATTCCTCCGGAGTTCACAGGTGAATGATAGCGGAGGACAGGGGCAGGTGGAGCATCCCTCCGGAGTTCACAGGTGAATGATAGCAGAGTGCAGGGACAGGTGGTGCATCCCTCCGGAGTTCACAGGTGAATGATAGCGGAGGACAGGGGCAGGTGGTGCATCCCTCTGGAGTTCACAGGGGAATGATAGCAGAGGGCAGGGACAGGTGGTGCATTCCTCCAGAGTTCACAGGTGAATGATAGCAGAGGGCAGGAGCAGGTGGTGCATCCCTCCAGAGTTCACAGGTGAATGATAGCGGAGGACAGGGGCAGGTGGTGCATCCCTCGGAAGTTCACAGGGGAATGATAGCAGAGGGCAGGGACAAGTGGTGCTTTCCTCTGGAGTTCACAGGTGAATGATAGCAGAGGGCAGGGGCAGGTGGTGCATCCCTCGGGAGTTCACAGGTGAATGATAGCGGAGAACAGGGACAGGTGGTGCATCCCTCCGGAGTTCACAGGTGAATGATAGCGGAGGACAGGGGCAGGTGGTGCATTCCTCCGGAGTTCACAGGTGAATGATAGCAGAGAGCAGGTGGTGCATCCCTCCGGAGTTCACAAGTGAATGATAGTGGAGGGCAGGTGCAGGTGGTGCATTCCTCCGGAGTTCACAGGTGAATGATAGCGGAGGACAGGGGCAGGTGGTGCATCCTTCCGGAGTTCACAGGTGAATGATAGCAGAGGGCAGGAGCAGGTGGTGCTTTCCTCTGGAGTTCACAGGTGAATGTTAGCAGAGGGCAGGGGCAGGTGGTGCATCCTTCTGGATTTCACAGGTGAATGAAAACAGAGGGCAGGGGCAGATGGTGCATCCCTCCGGAGTTCACAGGTGAATGATAGCGGAGGACAGGGGCAGGTGGTGCATCCTTCCGGAGTTCACAGGCGAATGATAGCGGAGGACAGGGGCAGGTGGTGCATTCCTCCGGAGTTCACAGGTGAATGATAGCCGAGGGCCGGAGCAGGTGGTGCATTCCTCCGGAGTTCACAGGTGAAGGATAGCAGAGGGCAGGGACAGGTGCTGCATCCCTCCGGAGTTCACAGGTGAATGATAGCGGAGGACAGGGGCAGGTGGTGCATCCCTTGGGAGTTCACAGGTGAATGATAGCAGAGGGCAGGGGCAGGTGGTGCATCCCTCCAGAGTTCACAGGTGAATGATAGCAGAGGGCATGAGCAGGTGGTGCATTCCTCCGTAGTTCACAGGTGAATGATAACAGAGGGCAGGGGCAGGTTGTGCATCCCTCCTGAGTTCACAGGTGAATGATAACAGAGGGCAGGGACAGGTGGTGCATCCCTCCGGAGTTCACAGGTGAATGATAGCAGAGGGCAGGTGGTGCATCCCTCCTGAGTTCACAGGTGAATGATAGCAGAGGGCAGGGACAGGTAGTGCATCCATCCGGAGTTCACAAGTGAATGATAGCAGGGGGCAGGTGGTGCATTCCCCCAGAGTTCACAGGTGAATGATAGCGGAGGACAGGGGCAGGTGGTGCATTCCTCCGGAGTTCACAGGTGAATGATAGCAGCGGACAGGGGCAGGTGGTGCATTCCTCCGGAGTTCACAGGTGAATGATAGCAGAGGGCAGGGGCAGGTGGTGCATCCCTCGGGAGTTCACAGGAGAATGATAGCAGAGGACAGGGGCAGGTGGTGCATCCCTCCGGAGTTCACAGGTGAATGTTAGCAGAGGGCAGGGGCAGGTGGTGCATCCTTCCGGAGTTCACAGGTTAATGATAACAGAGGGCAGGGGCAGGTGGTGCATCCCTCCGGAGTTCACAGGTGAATGATAGTGGAGGACAGGGGCAGGTGGTGCATCCCTCGGGAGTTCACAGGTGAATGATAGCAGAGGGCAGGGGCAGGTGGTGCATCCCTCAGGAGTTCACAGGTGAATGATAGCAGAGGACAGGGGCAGGTGGTGCATCCCTCCGGAGTTCACAGGTGAATGATAGCAGAGGGCAGGGGCAGGTGGTGCATTCCCCCAGAGTTCACAGGTGAATGATAGCAGAGGGCAGGGACAGGTGGTGCATCCCTCAGGAGTTCACAGGTGAATGATAGCGGAGGACAGGGGCAAGTGGTGCATCCCTCCGGAGTTCACAGGGGAAAGTTAGCAGAGGGCAGGGACAGGTGGTGCATTCCTCCAGAGTTCACAGGTGAATGATAGCAGAGGGCAGGAGCAGGTGGTGCATTCCTCCGGAGTTCACAGGTGAATGTTAGCAGAGGGCAGGGGCAGGTTGTGCATCCCTCCGGAGTTCACAGGTGAATGATAGCAGAGGGCAGGGACAGGTGGTGCATTCCCCCAGAGTTCACAGGTGAATGATAGCGGAGGACAGGGGCAGGTGGTGCATTCCCCCGCAGTTCACAGGTGAATGATAGCAGAGGACAGGGGCAGGTGGTGCATCCCTCAGGAGTTCACAGGTGAATGATAGCAGAGGGCAGGAGCAGGTGGTGCATTCCTCCGGAGTTCACAGGTGAATGTTAGCAGAGGGCAGGGGCAGGTTGTGCATCCCTCCAGAGTTCACAGGTGAATGATAGCAGAGGGCAGGGACAGGTGGTGCATTCCCCCAGAGTTCACAGGTGAATGATAGCGGAGGACAGGGGCAGGTGGTGCATTCCTCCGGAGTTCACAGGTGTATGATAGCGGAGGACAGGGGCAGGTGGAGCATCCCTCCGGAGTTCACAGGTGAATGATAGCAGGGGGCAGGGACAGGTGGTGCATCCCTCCGGAGTTCACAGGTGAATGATAGCGGAGGACAGGGGCAGGTTGTGCATCCCTCTGGAGTTCACAGGGGAATGATAGCAGAGGGCAGGGACAGGTGGTGCATTCCTCCAGAGTTCACAGGTGAATGATAGCAGAGGGCAGGAGCAGGTGGTGCATCCCTCCGGAGTTCACAGGTGAATGATAGCGGAGGACAGGAGCAGGTGGTGCATCACTCGGGAGTTCACAGGGGAATGATAGCAGAGGGCAGGGACAGGTGGTGCTTTCCTCTGGAGTTCACAGGTGAATGATAGCAGAGGGCAGGGGCAGGTGGTGCATCCCTCGGGAGTTCACAGGTGAATGATAGCGGAGAACAGGGACAGGTGGTGCATTCCTCTGGAGTTCACAGGTGAATGATAGCAGAGGACAGGGGAAGGTGGTGCATCCTTCCGGAGTTCACAGGTGAATGATAACAGAGGGCAGGGGCAGGTGGTGCATTCCTCCGGAGTTCACAGGTGAATGATAGCAGAGGGCAGGGGCAGATGGTGCATCCTTCCGGAGTTCACAGGTGAATGATAGCAGAGGGCAGGGGCAGGTGGTGCATCCTTCCGGAGTTCACAGGTGAATGATAGCGGAGGACAGGGGCAGGTGGTGCATTCCTCCGGAGTTCACAGGTGAATGATAGCAGAGGGCAGGGACAGGTGTGCATTCCTCCAGAGTTCACAGGTGAATGATAGCAGAGAGCAGGTGGTGCATCCCTCCGGAGTTCACAAGTGACTGATAGTGGAGGGCAGGTGCAGGTGGTGCATTCCTCCGGAGTTCACAGGTGAATGATAGCGGAGGGCAGGGGCAGGGGTGCATCCTTCCGGAGTTCACAGGTGAATGATAGCAGAGGGCAGGAGCAGGTGGTGCTTTCCTCTGGAGTTCACAGGTGAATGTTAGCAGAGGGCAGGGGCAGGTGGTGCATCCTTCTGGATTTCACAGGTGAATGAAAACAGAGGGCAGGGGCAGATGGTGCATCCCTCCGGAGTTCACAGGTGAATGATAGCGGAGGACAGGGGCAGGTGGTGCATCCTTCCGGAGTTCACAGGTGAATGATAGCGGAGGACAGGGGCAGGTGGTGCATTCCTCCGGAGTTCACAGGTGAATGATAGCCGAGGGCAGGAGCAGGTGGTGCATTCCTCCGGAGTTCACAGGTGAAGGCTGGCAGGGACAGGTGGTGCATCCCTCCGGAGTTCACAGGTGAATGATAGCGGAGGACAGGGGCAGGTGGTGCATCCCTTGGGAGTTCACAGGTGAATGTTAGCAGAGGGCAGGGGCAGGTGGTGCATCCCTCCAGAGTTCACAGGTGAATGATAGCAGAGGGCATGAGCAGGTGGTGCATTCCTCCGGAGTTCACAGGTGAATGATAACAGAGGGCAGGGGCAGGTTGTGCATCCCTCCGGAGTTCACAGGTGAATGATAACAGAGGGCAGGGACAGGTGGTGCATCCCTCCGGAGTTCACAGGTGAATGATAGCAGAGGGCAGGTGGTGCATCCCTCCTGAGTTCACAGGTGAATGATAGCAGAGGGCAGGGACAGGTAGTGCATCCATCCGGAGTTCACAAGTGAATGATAGCAGGGGGCAGGTGGTGTATTCCCCCAGAGTTCACAGGTGAATGATAGCGGAGGACAGGGGCAGGTGGTGCATTCCTCCGGAGTTCACAGGTGAATGATAGCAGCGGACAGGGGCAGGTGGTGCATCCCTCGGGAGTTCACAGGTGAATGATAGCAGAGGGCAGGGGCAGGTGCTGCATCCCTCGGGAGTTCACAGGTGAATGATAGCAGAGGACAGGGGCAGGTGGTGCATCCCTCCGGAGTTCACAGGTGAATGATAGCAGAGGGCAGGGGCAGGTGGTGCATTCCCCCAGAGTTCACAGGTGAATGATAGCAGAGGGCAGGGACAGGTGGTGCATCCCTCCAGAGTTCACAGGTGAATGATAGCGGAGGACAGGGGCAGGTGGTGCATCCCTCCGGAGTTCACAGGGGAATGATAGCAGAGGGCAGGGACAGGTGGTGCATTCCTCCAGAGTTCACAGGTGAATGATAGCAGAGGGCAGGAGCAGGTGGTGCATTCCTCTGGAGTTCACAGGTGAATGTTAGCAGAGGGCAGGGGCAGGTGGTGCATCCCTCCGGAGTTCACAGGTGAATGATAGCAGAGGGCAGGGACAGGTGGTGCATTCCTCCAGAGTTCACAGGTGAATGATAGCAGAGGGCAGGAGCAGGTGGTGCATCCCTCGGGTGTTCACAGGTGAATGATAGCAGAGGGCAGGGGCAGGTGCTGCATCCCTCCGGAGTTCACAGGGGAATGAAAGCAGAGGGCAGGGGCAGGTGGTGCATCCCTCCGAAGGTCACAGAGTGAATTACGGCAGAGCAAGGGGCTAGTAGTGCACTCTTCTGAAGTGCACTACTAGCGGGAATGATGTTCATACCTTAGAACCACCAGGAATAAAAAGCAGACTGTGCAAATGGGGCAAATGGTGATGTGCCTCAAGAATGACCAGGGAACTGGATTCTGTGAAGGTGGTGGTGTCTCCAGAGAGGGAACAGTGTCTGCCTAACTGAGGAAGGTGGTGGGGTCTCCAAAGAGTCATTAGTGGTTCCTATCTGTGGAAGGTGGTGGCGTTTCCAGTGGGGTATTATTGAACTCCTATCTGTGGAAGATGGTGGGGTCTACAGAGGTTCATTAGTGGCCTGCTATCAGTGGAAGGTGGTGGGGTCTACAGAGGGTGAATATTGGCCCATATAAGGAAGGTGGTGGGATTTCCAGAGGGTGATTACTGGCCTCCTAGCTGAGGAAGGTGGTGGGGTCTCCAGAGGGTGATTAGTGGGCTCCTATCTGTGAAAGGTGGTGGGGTCTCCAGAGGGTGATTAGTTGTCCCCTATCTAAAGAAGGTAGTGGGGTCTCCAGAGGGTGATTAGTGGGCTCCTATCTTAGGAGGTTGGTGGGGTCTGCAGAGGGTGATTAGTGGTCCCCTATCTAAAGAAGGTGGTGGGGTCTCCAGAAGGTGATTAGTGGGCTCCTATCTGTAGAAGGTGGTGGGGTCTACAAAGGGTGATTAGTGGTCCCCTATCTAAAGAAGGTGGTGGGAGTCTCCAGAGGGTCATTAGCGGCCTCCTGTCAGTGGATGATGGTGAGGTCTCCAGAGGGTCATTAGTGCCCGCCTATCTGTTGAAGGTGGTGGGTGTATCACGAGGATCATTAGTAGCCTCCTATATAAGGAAGGTGGTGGGGTCTCCAGAGGTTCATTAGCGGCCTGCTATATGAGGAAAGTGGTGGTGTCTCCAAAGGGTCATTAATGGCCTCCTATCTAAGGATGTTGGTGGGGTCTCCAGAGGGTCATTAGTGGCCTCCTATAAGTGGAAGATGGTGGGGTCTCCAGAGGGGTATTAGTGATCTCCTCTCTGAGGAATGTGGTGGGGTCTCCAGAGGGTCATTAGTGGCCTCCTGTCTAAGTAAGGTAGTGGGGTCTCCAGAGGGTCATTAATGGACTCCTATCTAAGGATGTTGGTGGAATCTTCAGAGGGTGAATAGTGGCCTGCTATCTAAAGAAGGTGGTGGGATGTCCACAGGGTCATTAGTGGCCTCCTATCAATGGAAGATGGTGGGGTCTCCAGAGGGGTATTAGTGACCTCCTATCTGTGGACAGCGGTGGGGTCTCCAGAGGGTCTTTAGTGGGCTTCCATCTGTGGAAGGGGGTGGGGTCTCCAGAAGGCCATTAGTGGGCTCTTATCTGAGGAAGGTGGTGGGGTCTGCAAAGGGTCATTAGTTGTCTCCCATCTAAAGAAGGTGGTGGGGTCTCCAGAGGGTCATTCGTGTCCTCCTATCAGTGCAAGATGGTGGGGTCTCTAGAGGGGTATTCGTGCCCTCCTATCTGTGGAAAGTGGTGGGGTCTCAAGAGGGTCATAAGTGGCCTGCTATCTGAGGAAGGTGGTGGGGTCTCCAGAGGTCCATTAGTGGCCTCTTATCTAAGGTCGGTGATGGGGTCTCCAGACGGTCATTAGTGGCCTCCTATCAGTGGAAGGAGGTGGGGTCTCCAGAGGGTTATTAGTGACCTCCTATCTGTGGAAGGTAATGGAGTCTCCAGAGGGTCATTAGTGGCCTCTTATCTAAGGAAGGTGGTGGGGTCTCCAGAGGGTCATTAGTGGCCTTATATCAGTGGAAGGTGGTGGGTCTCCAGAGTGTCATTAGTGGCCTCTTATCTAAGGAAGGTGGTGGGGTCTCCAGAGGGTCATTAGCGGCCTCCTGTCAGTGGATGATGGTGAGGTCTCCAGAGGGTCATTAGTGGCCGCCTATCTGTTGAAGGTGGTGGGTGTATCACGAGGGTCATTAGTAGCCTCCTACATAAGGAAGGTGGTGGGGTCTCCAGAGGTTCATTAGCGGCCTGCTATATGAGGAAAGTGGTGGTGTCTCCAAAGGTTCATTAATGGCCTCCTATCTAAGGATGTTGGTGGGGTCTCCAGAGGGTCATTAGTGGCCTCCTATCTAAGGATGTCGGTGGAATCTTCAGAGGGTGAATAGTGGCCTGCTAACTAAAGAAGGTGGTGGGATGTCCACAGGGTCATTAGTGGCCTCCTATCAATGGAAGATGGTGGGGTCTCCAGAGGGGTATTAGTGACCTCCTATCTGTGGACAGCGGTGGGGTCTCCAGAGGGTCTTTAGTGGGCTTCCATCTGTGGAAGGGCGTGGGGTCTCCAGAAGGCCATTAGTGGGCTCTTATCTAAAGAAGGTGGTGGGGTCTCCAGAGGGTCATTCGTTTCCTCCTATCAGTGCAAGATGATGGGGTCTCTAGAGGGGTATTAGTGCCCTCCTATCTGTGGAAAGTGGTGGGGTCTCAAGAGGGTCATAAGTGGCCTGCTATCTGAGGAAGGTGGTGGGGTCTCCAGAGGTCCATTAGTGGCCTCTTATCTAAGGTAGGTGATGGGGTCTCCAGACGGTCATTAGTGGCCTCCTATCAGTGGAAGGTGGTGGGGTCTCCAGAGGGTTATTAGTGACCTCCTATCTGTGGAAGGTAATGGAGTCTCCAGAGGGTCATTAGTGGCCTCTTATCTAAGTAAGGTGGTGGGGTCTCCAGAGGGTCATTAGTGGCCTTATATCAGTGGAAGGTGGTGGAGTCTCCAAACGGTCATTAGTGGCCTGCTATCTAAGGAAGGTGGTGGGGTCTCCAGAGGGTCTTTGGTGGGCTCCCATCTGTGCATGGTGGTGGGGTCTCCAGAGGGGTATTAGTGACTGCCTATCTGTGGAAGGTGATGGGGTCTCCAGAGGATCTTTAGTGGGCTCCTGTCTGTAGAAGGTGGTGGGGTCTCCAGAAGGCCATTAGTGGCCTCTTATATGAGGAAGGTGATGCTGTCTCCAGAGAGTCATTAGCGGCCTCCTATATAAGGAAGGTGGTGAAGTCTTCAGAGGGTCATTAGTGGGCTCACATCTGAGGAAGGTGGCAGGGTCTCAAGAGGGTCATTAGTGGTCTCCTATCTAAGTAAAGTAGTGGGGTCTCCAGAGGGTGAATATTGGCCTATATAAAGAAGGTGGTGAGGTCTCCAGAGGGTGATTAGTGACCTCCTAGCTGAGGAAGGTGGTGGGGTCTCCAGAGAGTAATTAGTGGTAAGCAGAAAGAGGACACCTGCTGAGGGATCTAGAGAGGCGGAAAAGTCCTCACAAACACCATCACTGTTGGGGTTTATTACTCAGGTGGTCAGGCTCCTGGAGTGAATGGTCGCAGAGTATTTCAGGCAGGCAATGGGCCCCTGGGGGGTCTTAGTTATAGTTTTCTGTATAGACCATACACCTCCTGATGTCGCTTGTGAGGGATGATCTAGGGCAGGAGGTCTGTCCCCCACCTTTGATCAGCACTTCTGTCTCCTTGCAGGTGTCATGCAGCAGTTTGCCATCTCCGAGGCCACCTTGATGGCTTGGTCATCGATGGATGGGGAGCAAATGAGCATGAACTCCAACCAAGATAACAGTGGAACACAAAACAGCGAGACATACCAAGAACTACTGGAGAACCAAGGTAAGGAGGACCTAGAACAAAGAAACATACCAAGAACCACTGGAGAACCAAGGTAAGGAGGACCTAGAACAGCGGGACATACCAAGAACTACTGGAGAACCAAGGTAAGGAGGACCTAGAACAGAGAGACATACCAAGAACTACTGGAGAACCAAGGTAAGGAGGGCCTAGAATAGTGAGACATGCCAAGAACAAATGAAGAATAAAGGTAAGAAGGATGTAGAACAGTGAGACATACCAAGAACTACTGGAGAACCAAGGTAAGGAGGACCTAGAACAGCAAGACATACCAAGAACTAATGGAGAACCAAGGTAAGGAGGACCTAGAACAGCAAGACATTCCAAGAACTAATGGAGAACCAAGGTAAGGAGGACCTAGAACAGCGAGACATTCCAAGAACTAATGGAGAACCAAGGTAAGGAGGACCTAGAACAGCGAGACATTCCAAGAACTAATGGAGAACCAAGGTAAGGAGGACCTAGAACAGTGATATATTTCAGGAAGTAATAGAGTACCAAGATAAGATGGACCTAGAACAATGATCTATTCGAAGAAACAGTGGGGGGAAAGTTAAGGATCATTTAGCAATTTGGGCCAGGGAGCAAAGAATAACTTGGGTATTCTTATAGGTATTCATTCATCCAGGCATATGAGGAACTGAAGGCGAGGTACAGGAAGTGAGACTTACAATAAAGATATGTGCAAGAAACTGATGGAGAATTGAAGTGAGAGAGACCTTTGTCATGGAGATGTGTAAGAAACCAGTGAATTAACAAAGTAATATTAACATAGGCCAGAGAAACATGCCAGGAACTGAAGGAAGCCAAGGTAAGAGGCACCTAGAACCGTGAGACCTACCTGGATCTGATGGAGGTCCCCTGTATGATGGGCCTAGAACAGTATTATGCTCTATGAACTGATGGAAGAGACATTGAAAGAAGATCATGGAAAATGTCTTGTGCCAGGAGTCAATGAAGAGCAAAGGTTGAGCTAGAACAGTGATGTGTGTCAATGACTGATGGAGAAGGAAGCGAGTAAATGGCTATCTAGAAGAGTGGTTTGTTTCATGAATCAATGACTGCCAAAGTCGTGGTGGACCCACAACAGCAAGATGCCGTAGAGGTGGAAGGAGCACCAGTAAATGTATAATCAAGATAAAGCAGAGCAGGAACAGAGGTCTACCAGAAACAGAGAAAAAACACATGTAAGTGGCACTGACAGGGAGTTGTACCAGCAACCAATGGACATCCAGAACTCAGTGCTAAGGAGAGTACATCAGTGAGAACTATGGCATAGGGAGCTAGAGCAGTAACGTATGCCAAGAATGGACGAAACCCAAAGAGGCGGTAACCAAGAACAGAGAAGCAAGGTATCACTAACCGAGGGGAGGGTGCCTAGAAGAGATATCACAAGAACAGATAGAGGCAACAGATCAGGGAGTCTAGATGAGGAACATAGCGGAACTGGTGGAGACCCAAACCAGGCAACCTAGAACAGGGATATGTGTGAGAATAACGATAAGTAGGATCTGAAATGGGGACACGTGACAAGGATCCTTTGATAAAACACAAAACAGAAGAGGAAGCAGAACCTATAACTGATGGAGAACCAAGGTGAGGGGGAGGAGACAGTACAGTCTGCAAGGAACGTGGACATCCTGAGTGGTCCATCAGAGAGCAAGGTTGCCAGGGGCAAGGGGGAACATGTTAAGTGGCTCCTACAACAATGATGTAGAAATAGAACCAACGGAGAAAGAAGGTAGGATAGCCTAGAACATGTGCCAGGGACGGATGAAGAACCAAGGTAGGTATGAACTTGAACTGTTGCATGAGTCTAGAACTGATAGAGAACCACGATCCCCAGGACACAGAACAGCCTGAATGACCTAAGTAGTAAGTCAACAATCACAAAAAACATTGACATGCGCCAAGAACTGATTCCGAACGAAGATGCATAGAACTTAAACTAGAGATATATATAAAGAACTAATGGAGGCCAAGGGAAAGAGAACCTAGAACAGTATCACACTAGATAGGGGCACCTAGATACATGAACAGTGACATGGTATGAAGGAGTGGCAAGGAAGAGCGCACCTCAAAGAATGAGAGGCACCAGAAACTGAATGAAAACCTCTGTGAGGAAAACCCGTAGGAAGCAACCTGCCAGGTCTAAATGATGAACTGAGGTAGGGGGTGACAAGAGCAGGGTTAATGTTAATGTTAAACAGACTTCTAAAGCGCACTATCACCCCACGGGCATCCTGGCACTGACCTACACTAACTCGAACATTTACATATATTGCAGTGAAAATCGCACTCATTAAAGATAAAGGGGACTTAGACAGCACCCTCAGGATACAGCGAGGTCGTTAATTTCTTCCTAGACTGCAAAAGATCTTCTATCTGTCTGAGGCTGATCGGGAGTTTATTCCAGAGCCGGGCGGCTGCAGAGCTAAGAGCTCTTCCTCCCATTTTTGTTCTTATAAACTTAGGTGCTTTCACCAGTGTAGCTGACGATGCTCGCAAGCTTCTGGTAGGAGCATACCATTTGAACTTGCTCTGCAGCGGTTTAGGCCCCTGACCATGTAGAGCCTTAAATACAATACAGAGTGATTTGAACTGAATCCTCTGTGACACGGGGAGCCAGTGAAGCTCATTAAGAGCCAGGGAGGCTGATGCTCGACGTGGTCTCATAAGGGCTAGCTTAGCCGCAATTATCTGAATTCTCTGAAGTCTCTCAATCAGATACTTTGGGGCCTCCAACAGCAGGGCGTTGCAGTAATCCAACCGGCTCAAGACCACACTTCTCACAATCTGTGCCCTTGTTGAAATTGGCAGCATTGGGAGGATCTTCCGTAGCACTCTTATAAGGGAAAAACTAGTCCCCACTGTTTTATTTACTTGAGTTTCTAAACTCAACCTGTCGTCAATTACTACCCCCAGATTACTTACTGCCTCAGAAGGTATCAGTGGCTTATCCACAGGAATTGGCCACAAGTTTGTCGGGAGTAGACGTGGAACTTTCTTGGCTGTACAGCATAAAAACTCTGTTTTATCACTGTTAAATTGCAGGGAGTTATATTTAAGCCATCGTGCAGTGTCCTGCATACATGCGTGAAATTGTTCCAGTGATAGTGACTGGTTCCCCTCCAGTGACAAGATGAGCTGAGTATCATCAGCATAATTCACCAGGCTGACATTGTGGGACTTGATAACAGAGATCAGGGGGCTCAAGTAGATATTAAACAGTATTGGACTAATCGCCGATCCCTGCGGGACACCATGCTGAATGTTAGTAAAATCCGATCGATATGGGGGCAATGCTACTGCCTGTTGTCTGTTTGACAACTATGATTGGAACCATTTCAAGGCCGTGTCCTTAACCCCAACTTTATTAAGCCTCGTCAAGAGAATTTTGTGATTTACCATGTCGAATGCGGCAGACAGGTCTAATAAAATCAGTATAACTGATTGCCCCTTGTCTGCTCGCATTCGAAGTTCATCCAAGACTGTCACCAGGGCAGTCTCTGTTCCATGTCCCGGCCGAAAGCAAAATTGAACATCCTCTAGCTTGTTGTTACTTTCCAAAAACTGCGAAAGTGTTTTACTAACCGGGCGCTCTGTGATCTTCACAGGATAGGGTAGTAGGGAAATAGGTCTATAGTTTTTGGGCACACGGGGTCAAGGGTGGATTTCTTCAGAAGTGGTGTAACTATCGCTTGTTTCCAACAGGTCGGTACTACCCCGCTGCTGAGTGATTGGCGGCAGATCTGTCGGAGCAGCGGGAAGAGTTCTGCACCTAATTCTTTCCAAATCCTATGTGGTAAAGGGTCCATTGGGGATCCTGAGGAGACACTTAGAGCTAGTCTATTAAACTCCTCCTCTGAGGGTATCTCAAGATGATCAAGAGTTACCAGTTTATCCCTACCTACCCATTCCTCCTCCTGCATCGATGGTGGCCCCTTATTCATGCAACTAAAGTCCTCCGCTTTGTCTGAATCGCCCAATTTTAGGCCATCAATGATTTTACTGATCTTCTCCTCAAAGGCTGTCACAGAGATCCTGTGTGACATTAATCTTATTTTTTGTACAATCAGGGTTGGAGAGATCTTTCACTATTTTAAATATACTTCTCGTACTAGATATGTCAGCATAATATTCTGCTTTTATAATGGAAATTTCTTTTTTATAGTTACTTATTGCTTTTTTCAGGGCCATTTTATCCTCATCTGTATATTCTTTTCTCCACTTTCGTTCTGCCTGTTTACAGCCCTTTTTAAAGTTTTTTAACTTTTCACTGTACCACGGGGCTGACAGCCTACGTGGTTTTTTGTGGTTTTTCATAGGGACGTATTGCCTATTTGTTCACAGAGTAGTGTATGATTTTCCTCCACCTGTTTGTGCAGGAAATACCGGAGATCGTTTAGCTTTTTTCAAAAGTCCTTTCCAGTCCCTGCCTCGGTGATTATTTTCCTTAATGCTGGTGGAGTCATTCCTTCTGGGATGAAATATCAAGAACTTAATCAGATAATGATCCGACCAATCACGCCACAGATAGAATACCCTCCAATCCTATAACATGTTCCGCAGAGATCCAGTGCGTGTCCTCCCCTGTGTGCTGGTTCTGTTACCCACTGTTGCAGATCCAGGTTCTCACAGGATTGGAGAAGGTTTTTAAAGGCTGAGTCTAAGGTCCCATTGGGCCATAGATTAAAATCCCCTAGAATAAGCAGTCTAGTGTGGGTAAGTGCCATATTGCTACAGATATCAATAAGTGCCTGTTGCTGGAGGCCGGCTGAACCAGGGGGTCTGTACCATACTGTGCCAGTCAATAGATGTCCTTCAAGATCCTTCAACGAGAAACCCCATAGTTCTGTGCCCTCCACATCATCAATATCCATGGGGGTGAAGTTCCATTTCTCTTTAAAGATTACCCCTACCCCACCCCCTCTGCCACTATGCCGTGGCTTGTGAAAGGCGTTATATCGCGGTGGGCATGCCAACCCTAGCTCAAAGTCTGAATCAGGGCGCATCCAAGTTTCTGTCAGAAGCATTGCCTCCAAATCGTGTGTTTCTAACGTTAGTTGGATCTCCAGGTGGTGTTTCACCAGGGATTAATTACCAGGGGTTAATTAGTCCACATTTAAGCTTATCCCCTCCTGTTGCTTCTAAAACTGTTTTTGCAACCCCTTCATGCTTCTATTCACCGGCATTGCCCCCTGCTCACCTATTGCCGAAGGTTGTTCACTCGTGTAACCGCGGCATCTATCCCCCTCAGCGTTTCTCCCCAGACTGACAGCATGGCTGGCGCCGCGCGCGGCCGCTGCGCGGCGAGAATGGCATGTGTCTTAAGTAGTCCGCAGCAGCTAGACTGCTGTCCGTCGAGCTCCACCCCCGCCTATGGGCCGGAGGAGGAGCCAAAATGCCACCAGCTCCCTCCACGCAATCGGGAAAAACCCGTGGTGGACCGGGGAGCAGGGCGGAAGGTGCCTGCGAGGGGCCAATAGGAGCAGGTGCGAGGAGCCGCGGATGAAATCAGTAGGAGTTAGAGCAAAGCGCGGAAGCAGCAAAAGAGAAGTACCTGAGGTAGGCCAAGTTAAAAATTAAAATCAGGCCAAGTTAAAAATTAAAATCAGGCCAAGTTAAAAATTAAAATCAGGCCAAGTTAAAAATTAAAATCAGGCCAAGTTAAAAAATTAAAAGCAGTAGAAATGCTATTTTTAAAGTGCTATCACAACCGTTTTCAAAGTGCAAGTGCCTTACTACTGCGCACATCACAGTCCAAACTTTGTAGCCCCTGGGGAAATGTTTGGATCCGTGAACTACAACAAGGTGGGGGAGGCACGGACGTAAACCATCTCTGTGCCACGGAACTCTAATGGATGCAATGCTTAATTTGAGCCGGTATTGCCGGGGAGGATGAGGTCGCCGGAACTTAATTTTGTGGACCGGAGCAAGAGACGGAATAAAAAACAAATCAGAAGTTGAGGTCGAAAAAGAAGGAAAACAGTCACAACGGGAGAAAGCAGGCACATGAACGAGTGAGATAAAGGGACAGGGTGTGGACAAACAGAGTGCTATGTCAAATGAAGAGACAGAAGACTATGAAGGGGCTAGCACAGGAGAATGTACCAGGAAGGGACAGAAAACACCAAGGAGAAGCAGAGGATGGAGAGAAGGAAGGTTCTCATCCCAGAGACATCTCTGGAGCTGATGGAAAACACTGGGAAACTCCACCAGAACTGAGGGAGAGTCAAGGGTGGAAGAGTGGAGGGAGGGCTGCTCTTAACCAAGGCATGAGAGCTCCTAGCCTTACTGCCCTGCCCCCTGAACTTACCCAGCGATACTGCCCTGCCCTCTGAACTTATACCAACAATACGGCCCTGCCCCCAAGCTTACCCAGTGATACTGCCCTGCCCCCTGAACCCTTGGCAATACTGCCCTGCCCCCTGAACTTACCCAGGGATACTGCCCTGCCCCCTGAACTCACACCAACGATACTGCCCTGCCCCCTGAACTTACCCAGCGATACTGCCCTACCCCTGAACTTACCCAGCGATACTGCCCTGCTCCGTGAACTTACACCAACAATACTGCCCTGCCCCCTGAACTTACCCAGCGATACTGCCCTACCCCTGAACTTACCCAGCGATACTGCCCTGCTCCGTGAACTTACACCAACAATACTGCCCTGCCCCATGAACTTACCCAGCGATACGGCCCTGCCCCCGAACTTATACCAACAATACGGCCCTGCCCCCAAGCTTACCCAGCAATACTGCCCAGCCCCCTGAACCCTTGGCAATACTGCCCTGCCCCTTTACTTACCCAGCGATACTGCCCTGCCCCCTGAACTCACACCAACGATACTGCCCTGCCCCCTGAACTTAACCAACGATACTACCCTGCACCTGAACTTACCGGACAATACTGCCCTGCCCCCTGAACTTACCCAACAATACTGCCCTGCCCCTGAACTTACTCGACAATACTGCCCTGCCCTTGAACTTACCCGACAATACTGCCCTGCCCCTTGATCTTACCCGACAATACTGCCCGCCACTGAACCTACACCAACAATACTGCCCTGCCCCTTGAACTTACCCAGCGATACTGCCCTGCCCCGAACTTACTGGACAATACTGCCCTGCCCCCTGAACTTACCCAACAATACTGCCCTGCCCCCTGAACTTACCCAACAATACTGCCCTGCCCCTGAACTTACCCAACAATACTGCCCTGCCCCTTGAACTTACCCAGCGATACTGCCCTGCACCCGAATTTACTGGACAATACTGCCCTGCCCCCTGAACTTACCCAACAATACTCCCTGCCCCTGAACTTACCCAACAATACTGCCCTGCCCCTTGAACTTACCCGACAATACTGCCCTGCCCCTTGAACTTATCCGACAATACTGCCCCGCCCCCAGAACCTACACCAACAATACTGCCCTGCCCTTGAACTTACACCAACAATACTGCCCTGTCCCCCTGAACTTACCCAACTACTCTGCTCCCTGAACTTACCCGACAATACTTCCCTGCCCCCTGAACGTACCCAGCGATACTGCCCTGCCCCTGAACTTCCCCGATGATACTGCCCTGCCCCCCTGAATTTACACCAACAATACTGCCCTGTCCCCTGAACTTACCCAACATACTGCCCTCTCCCCCTGTACTTACCCGACAATACTGCCCTGTCGCCTGAACTTACACCAACAATATTGCCCTGCCCCGGAACTTACCCAACAATACTACCCTGCCCCCCTGAACTTACCCAACAATACTGCCCTGCTCCCTGAACTTACCCAGCAATACTGCTCTGCCCCCTGTACTTACCCAACAATACTACCCTGCCTCCTGAACTTACACAAACAATACTGCCCTGCCCCTGAACTTACCCAACAATACTGCCCTGCCCCCTGAACCTATCCAGCAATACTACCCTGCCGCCTGAACTTACCCAACAATATTACTCTGCTCCCTGAACTTACCCAACAATACTGCCCTGACCATCTGAACCTATCCAGCAATACTACCCTGCCCTCTGAACTTACCCAACAATACTGCGCTGCACTTCTGAACTTACCCAACAATACTGCCCTGACCCTCTAAACTTACCCACCAATACTGCCCTCTGAACTTACCCAACAATACTGGTCTGCGCCCCTGAACTTACCCAACGATACTGCCCTGCCCTCTGAACTTACCCAACAATACTGCCCCATCCCCTCTGAACTTACCCAACAATACTGCCCTGAACCTCTGAACTTACCGAACAACACTGCCCTGCCCCCTGAACGTACACCAACAATACTGCCCTGCCCCATGAACTTACCCAACAATACTGCCCTGATCCTCTGAACCTATCCAGCAATACTACCCTGCCCTCTGAACTTACCCAACAATACTGCCCTGCCCTTCTGAACTTACCCGATACTGCCCTGACCCTCTGAACTTACCCAACAATACTGCCCTGCCCCTCCGAACTTACCCAACGATACTGCCCTGCCCCCCTGAACTTACCCAACGATACTGCCCTGCCTTCTTAACTTACCCAACAATACCGCCCTGCCCCTCTGAACTTACCGAACAATACTGCCCTGAACCTCTGAACTTACCAAACAATACTGCCCTGCCCCCTGAATTTACACCAGCAATACTGCTGTTGTATTCCATAAGGGTACCCCAATATAGGCCCGGGTAACATCCCAACCTTTCACCTATATTTGTCCCTACATAACTGCCCTGCCTCTTGAACTTACCCAACAATACTGCCCTGCCTCCTGAACTTACACCAACAATACTGTCCTGCCCCCCTGAACTTACCCAACAATACTGCCCTGCCCCCTGAACTTACCAGACAATACTGCCCTGCCGCCTGAACTTCCACCAACAATACTGCCCTGCCTCTTGAACTTACCTGACAATACTGCCCTGCCTCCTGAACTTACCCAGCAATACTGCCCTGCCCCCTGACCTTACCAGACAATACTGCCCTGCCGCCTGAACTTCCACCAACAATACTGCCCTGCCTCCTGAATTTACAACAGCAATACTGCCCTGCCCCTGAACTTGCCAAACAATACTGCCCTGCCCCCTGAACTTACCAGACAATGCTGCCCTGCCGCCTGAACTTACACCAACAATACTGCCCTGCCCCCTGAACTTACCGAACAATACTGCCATGCCCCCTGAACGTACCCGACAATACTGCCCTGGACCCCGAACTTACACCAACAATACTGCCCTGCCCCCTGAACTTACCCAACAATACTGCCCGGCCCCCTGAACTTACCGAACAATACTGCCCTGACCCTCTGACCCTATCCAGCAATACTACCCTGCCCCTGAACTTACCCAACAATACTTCTCTGCCCACTGAACTTACCCAACAATACTGCCCTGACCCTCTGACCCTATCCAGCAATACTACCCTGCCCCTGAACTTACCCAACAATACTGCTCTGCCCCTGAACTTACCCAACAATACTGCCCTGACCCTCTGACCATATCCAGCAATGCTACCCTGCTCCCTGAACTTACCCAACAATACTGCTCTGCCCCCTGAACTTACCCAACAATACTGCCCTGACCCTCTGACCCTATCCAGCAATGCTACCCTGCTCCCTGAACTTACCCAACAATACTACCCTGCTCCCTGAACTTACCCAACAATACTGCCCTGTCCCTCTGAACTTACCCAACAATACTGCCCTGCCCTCTGAACTTACCCAACAATACTGCCCAGCCCCCTGAACTTACCCAGCAATACTGCCCTGCCCCTGAACTTACCAGACAATACTGCCCAGCCGCCTGAACTTACACCAACAATACTGCCCTGCCCCTGAACTTACCCAACAATACTGCCCTGACCTCTGAACTTAAACCAACAATACTGCCCTGCCCCCTGAACTTACCCAACAATACTGCCATGCCCCCTGAATGTACCCGACAATACTGCCCTGGACCCTGAACTTACACCAACAATACTGCCCTGCCCCCTGAACTTACCCAACAATACTCCCCGGCCCCCTGAACTTACCCGACAATACTGCCCTGCCCCCTGAACTTACACCCAAAATACTGCCCTGTCCTCTGAACTTACCCAGCAATACTGCCCTGCCCCTGAACTAACCAGACAATACTGCCCTGCCGCCTGAATTTCCACCAACAATACTGCCCTGCCTCTTGAACTTACCTGACAATACTGCCCTGCCTCCTGAACTTACACCAACAATACTGCCCTGCCCCCCTGACCTTACCCGACAATACTGCCCTGCCCCCCTGAACTTACCCAGCAATACTGCCCTGCCCAATGAACTTACCAGACAATACTGCCCTGCCGCCTGAACTTCCACCAACAATACTGCCCTGCCTCCTGAATTTACAACAGCAATACTGCCCTGCCCCTGAACTTGCCCAACAATACTGCCCTGCCCCCTGAACTTACCAGACAATGCTGCCCTGCCGCCTGAACTTACACCAACAATAGTGCCCTGACCTCTGAACTTACACCAACAATACTGCCCTGCCCCCTGAACTTACCGAACAATACTGCCATGCCCCCTGAACTTACCAGACAATACTGCCCTGCCGCCTAAACTTCCACCAACAATACTGCCCTGCCTCTTGAACTTACCTGACAATACTGCCCTGCCTCCTGAACTTACACCAACAATACTGCCCTGCCCCCCTGAACATACCCGACAATAATGCCCTGCCCCCCTGAACTTACCCAGCAATACTGCCCTGCCCCCTGAACTTACCAGACAATACTGCCCTGCCGCCTGAACTTCCACCAACAATACTGCCCTGCCTCCTGAATTTACAACAGCATATCTGCCCTGCCCCCTGAACTTACCAGACAATGCTGCCCTGCTGCCTGAACTTACACCAACAATACTGCCCTGCCCCTGAACGTACCCAACAATAGTGCCCTGACCTCTGAACTTACACCAACAATACTGCCCTGCCCCCTGAACTTACCGAACAATACTGCCATGCCCCCTGAACGTACCCGACAATACTGCCCTGGACCCTGAACTTACACCAACAATACTGCCCTGCCCCCTGAACTTACCCAACAATACTGCCCGGCCCCCTGAACTTACCCAACAATACTACCCTGACCCTCTAACCCTATCCAGCAATACTACCCTGCCCCTGAACTTACCCAACAATACTGCTCTGCCCCCTGAACTTACCCAACAATACTGCCCTGACTCTCTGACCCTATCCAGCAATGCTACCCTGCTCCCTGAACTTTCCCAACAATACTGCCCTGTCCCTCTGAACTTACCCAACAATACTGCCCTGCCCTCTGAACTTACCCAACAATACTGCCCAGCCCCTGAACTTACCCAGCAATACTGCCCTGCCCCTGAACTTACCAGACAATACTGCCCAGCCGCCTGAACTTACACCAACAATACTGCCCTGCCCCTGAACGTACCCAACAATACTGCCCTGACCTCTGAACTTACACTAACAATACTGCCCTGCCCCCTGAACTTACCGAACAATACTGCCATGCCCCCTGAATGTACCCGACAATACTGCCCTGGACCCTGAACTTACACCAACAATACTGCCCAGCCCCCTGAACTTACCCAACAATACTCCCCGGCCCCCTGAACTTACCCAACAATACTGCCCTGACCCTCTGACTAAATCCAGCAATACTACCCTGTCCCTCTGAACTTACCCAACAATACTGCCATGCCCCCTGAACTTACCCGACAATACTGCCTGACCCTCTGACCCTATCCAGCAATACAGCCCTGCCTCTTGAACTTACCTGACAATACTGCCTTGCCCCTGAACTTACACCAACGATACTGCCCTGTCTCCCTGAACTTACCCGACAATACTGCCCTGCCCATGACCTTACCCAACAATACTGCCCTGCCTCTTGAACTTACCCGACAATACTGACCTGCCCCCTGAACTGACCTGTAGGAGAGTAGGATCTGCTTCTTATAGTTACCCCCACTTTTTGCTGATGTCTCACTGTTTTGGCCTAGTCTGACTGGGATCCTGCTATCCAGGACCCCAGTCTATCTGCTTTCTCCTGTAAATTGCAATGCATGTACTTTAGGTACACTCCAGATTGGATACTGGGGTACCCATATAAGTCCCTAGTATATGGTACACCATGTACCCAGGGCATAGGTACCCCAGAGGCCTCCCAGGGGCTGAAGCATGTATTATGCCACCCCTGAGAGGCCATTCAAAATGACACCACAGGTCTGCTACTGCAGCCTGTGTATGGTGGTGCATGCACCCCTTACTGTGATATAGGTTCACTATATTCCTTCTAAATCACTACACATATAAACCTATCAGTCACCCCTATAGCAGGCCTTATCAATCCTGAAGGAAGGGTGCTGGGTTTTATGTGAGAGGGTGCCCCTGCATGAGTAGGGCCCCTCTGCAGCCTTTGGAATCCATTCCCCGGGGTTGTCTGTGATGCAGCCAAACCATATATACTTAAGTGCATTATAACCTCGCGGTAAATGCTAACTTTAAAATGGCTGCTTAGAAACATGTCGTGTTTGGTGTCAAACACCTTGGAATCATACCTCCACCCCAGTAACTGGTGTGGGAGGTATGATTCTACCCTTGTAGAACCACTACTATGGGTCACGGGTCTACCCGGTACCAGCTTTCTCGACCTGGGCATCACAAAATGGATGCTGCCAGCCACAGATACGAGTCTGCCCTCCAGCTGCTGAGCCGAGCTCGAGCAGAGGAAGGCCTGACAATAGGTTTCCTGTCACAGGGAGGTGTGACCACCTCCCAGACAGGCTTTAGTGTATTGGGGCTGGGTGGGTGCACTCTGAGAGTGCCAGAAAGTCTGCACTGGGGGCACATTTGGTGTCCCCGTGCATAGTCCAGCTCAAACCAGTTCTGGGAGCCACTTGGCTCCTGCTCTGGCACGAAACTGGACAAAGGACATGGGTGTAGCCACCCCTCTGTCCTGCCCCTCCCCTAGGAGGGTCCCCAGAGTCAGTCCAACCCCTTCCCATGGGTATAAAGTGGGAAACCTGATACCAGGACTTTAGATT
The DNA here is from genome assembly GCA_963921515.1 of Calotriton arnoldi. Lineage (NCBI taxonomy): Eukaryota > Metazoa > Chordata > Amphibia > Caudata > Salamandridae > Calotriton > Calotriton arnoldi. The sequence goes on along the minus strand of CAWUFW010003207.1, from coordinate 1,754,488 downwards.
AAACCTGGACAAGACTCTGCAAAGAAACCAAGTACTTCGACAGTCTACACTTCGCTGGACGACAGAAGAATCTCCCTTGGAGTAAAGTAGATACTCCCCTGCAGCAGCAGGCACCTAAGCGCATCTGACCGGTTTGCATCTCCCAAGCTCCTGCGGACTCCAAAGATTTCTGCAACACAGGAGGTGGGTTCCCTAACGTCCCTGAGGTTGATCTGACCTCTCAGCAACTCTGAGACCAGTATCCCTCGTGGGGGCCGTGCAACCCGAACCCCTGTGCACCGTGTACATTTGCAGCAGCATATGCTTTTTGGCGATCCCTGAGCCTGTGCTTTGGACTACGTGTTGTCCCAACCCCAAGCATCATTTGCACCAAAGATATCCGGCCTCCACTCCACGAGTGCTCTGTGGGCTGGTACTTTGTACATTCGCTCGAGGTCACCTCGCAATCCCTGGTCCGTTGACTGGTGGGTCCTGGCGAGGGTCACCTTGATTATTCTTGGGCTTTCCTGGTTGCTCCAGATGTGCCCTGACTCTCCATTGCTTGGAGAGTCCCCTGGACCTTGCTGGTCCACACCGTAACCTGTTTCCTCTGTCTGCGTGGGTTGCCGTTGCCAAGGCTTGTTGGTGCTCCAGCCGGACACTGACCCCTCAGCTCTCGACATCCTTCGTGGGACAGCTCACCTCCGGACCCTGGTCATCGTCGATGTCTCCTGGTCTCTGTGGCTGCAGAGACAAACACCCTTTCTCTTCACCTGAAGTACCCGACATCGGTGGGCATTCGACTATCGAGCCCCTGGTCACCTGAAGTGACCCAGACTCTGTCCCCTCTGCTTTCAGGTTCTTCACATCTCGAATCCAGGCTTGGATTCCACCGGACACTCTTCGCCTTCCTGGCAGCAGTACTTTCTTGCAGCTCTCCATTGAAAACGACGGAGGTTTCCGACACCACTTGACCCCTATGCACCTGGCTCCTCTGGGATAGGTAACTCGGGTACTTCGGTACTCACAAGGGTGCTGGCCTTAGAACCTCTTATGTTCCAAAGGGTTTGCTTGAAGTCCTCCTAGAAGTGTCCTTAAATTGAAATTTTCCAACCGCGAGTTTTCCATATAGTTGCACGGAACACGCGGTCGTGTTCCCACACTGCACCCGTCCTCCGTGGGCGCCCTGTGTCACTCCTCTGGGTGGTTCCTTGGGGTCCCAGCGATTCTACGTGCTTTAGGCACTGTGCCTATTGAAGTCGTTGTTGTTATACCATTTTTTTAGTATATGGTTCGGTCTCCCCCTGGAGCCCGTTGTATATTTTGCTACTTACGTACGTTCTATTGATTAAGTAATGTATGCTTTATGTTCTAATCTCGTGTCGAGATTAGTAGAGAGTGTTTTAGTAATAAATACATATTTTTATAATAACACTTGTGTGGTTCTCCTTTCATTTGGTCACTCAGGAGGTTCTGTTCTGGTAAAACAAGCTGCTTTACATTCCTTCAAGACTTAGCCTGAAGGCTGCTCTCCACAGCTACCACTAGGATAGCTTTCATAAAGGTTATCTTTGACCTCATACATCATAAGGGTCGTGTGGCCTGGTACAAGGTGCCCACTTTAACTAGTGGACAGCATATACCAACCCACCTTCTCACATTACCCAACAATACTGCCCTGCCCCCTGAACTTACCCGACAATACTGCCCTGCCCCCTGAACTTACCCGACAATACTGCCCTGCCCCCTGAACTTACACCGAAAATACTGCCCTGCCCTCTGAACGTACCCAACAATACTGCCCTGCCCCTCTGAACTTACCCAACACTACTGCCCTGCCCCTCTGAACTTACCCAACAAAACTGCTCTGCTCCCTGAACTTACCCGACAATACTTCCCTGCCCCCTGAACATACCCAGCGATACTGCCCTGAACTTCCCCGATGATACTGCCCTGCCCCGCTGAACTTACAACACTCCCTGAACTTATCCGTCAAGACTTCCATGCCCCCTGAATGTACCCAGCGATACTGCCCTGCCCCCCTGAATTTACACCAACAATACTGCCCTGTCCCCTGAACTTACCCAACAATACTGCCCTCTCCCCCTGTACTTACCTGGCAATACAGCCCTGTTGCCTGAACTTACCCAACAATACTGCCCGGCCCCCTGAACTTACCCAACAATACTGCCCTGACTATCTGACCCTATCCAGCAATATTAACCTGCCCCTAAACTTACCTAACAATACTGGTCTGCCCTCTGAACTTACCCAACAATACTGCCTTGCCCTTTTAAACTTACCCAACAATACTGCCCTGTCCCTCTGAATTTACCCAACAATACTGCCCTGCCCTCTGAACTTACCCAACAATACTGCCCAGCCACCTGAACTTACTCAACAATACTGCCATGCCCCCTGAACTTACCCGACAATACTGCCCTGACCCTCTGACCCTATCCAGCAATACTGCCCTGCCCCTTGAACTTACCTGACAATACTGCCTTGCCCCTGAACTTACACCACCAATACTGCCCTGTCCCCCTGAACTTAACCGACAATACTGCCCTGCCCCTGAACTTACCCAACAATACTGCCCTGCCTCTTGAACTTACCCGACAATACTGCCCTGCCCCCCTGAACTTACCAAACAATACTGCCCTGCCCCCTGAACTTACCCGACAATACTGCCCTGCCCCCTGAACTTACACCCAAAATACTGCCCTGCCCTCTGAACGTACCCAATAATACTGCCCTCCCCCTCTGAACTTGCCCAACAATACTGCCCTGCCCCTCTGAACTTACCCAACAAAACTGCTCTGCTCCCTGAACTTACCCGACAATACTTCCCTGCCCCCTGAACGTACCCAGCGATACTGCCCTGCCCCTGAACTTCCCCGATGATACTGCTCTGCCCCGCTGAACTTACAACACTCCCTGAACTTACCCGTCAAGACTTCCATGCCCCCTGAATGTACCCAGCGATACTGCCCTACCCCTGAACTTTCCCAACGATACTGCCCTGCCCCCCTGAATTTACACCAACAATACTGCCCTGTCCACTGAACTTACCCAACAATACTGCCCTCTCCCCCTGTACTTACCTGACAATACTGCCCTGCCTCCCGAACTTAAACAAACAGTACTGCCCTGCCCTGGAACTTACCCAACAATACTACCCTGCCCCCCTGAACTTACCCAACAATACTGCCCTGCCCCCTGAACTTACCCAGCAATACTGCCCTGCTCCCTGTACTTACCCAACAATACTGCCCTGCCTCCTGAACTTACACCAACAATACTGCCCTGCCCCCTTAACTTACCCAGCAATACTACCCTGCCTCCTGAACTTACCCAACAATACCTGCATTTGGCGATGCAGCGCTCACAACGAAATTCGTTTTATTTATTTAAATGTTCACTTACCTGTATTCGGCCTTAATCCGTAGTTTACTACCCCCCACCCTGCCCCTCCCCCCGCCCCACGTCACCGCCCGACCGGCACTCCTACCACGGGCTGCGCCTGAAGTTCACCATGCACTCTCCTTGCAGTACTCTAATCATCCAGTCACTACCCATGTACTCATGCAATGACCCAGGCACTAACACATGCACTGCTACAATCCCCTGAGCACTACTGATGCAGTCCAGCCATCTCCTTGTCACTACCCATGCACTCCTCCAATCACCAAGCCAGCACCATGTACTTATCCAATCACTCTGCCAAACCCAAGCACTTATAAATTCACCATGCACTCTCCTTGCAGTACTGTAATCATCCAGTCAGTACCCATGTACTTATGCAATGACCCAGGCACTAACACATGCACTGCTACAATCCCCTGAGCACTACTGATGCAGTCCAGCCATCTCCTTGTCACTACCCATACACTCCTCCAATCACCCAGCCAGTTCCATGTCCTTATCTAAATACTGTGCCAAAACATCAACCACTTATAAATTCACCATGCACTCTCCTTGCAGTACTCTAATCATCCAGTCACTACCCATGACCTCATGCAATGACCCAGGCACTAACACATGCACTGCTACAATCTCCTGAGTACTACTGATGCAGTCCAGCCATCTCCTTGTCACTACCCATGCACTCCTCCAATCACCCAGCCAGCACCATGTCCTTATCTAATCACTCCGCCAAAACACAAGTACTTATAAATTCACCATGCACTCTCCTTGCAGTGCTCTAATCATCCAGTCAGTACCCATGTACTCATCCAATGACCCAGGCACTAACTCATGGCAAATACAGAGGAGGTCATGCTAAGCACAGGGGTACACCAACGCATAGTGTTCCCTAGTATATGTAGTTGTTTTCACTGTATTCTAAGTGTCTTTTAGCATAGCACTGGCTCTAGGGCTGGTTAGTCAGAGTTAGTTACCACCAGTACCCGTCTGAAAAAAGTTGGGGGCACAGGAGGACTTTCTGCTCCTCTGTTGCCTCTTTCTGCATTTGTCTTGCTTCTTTGTGCGCTTTTCTTCCTCTTTCTTCACATGTCCTACCTTTGTAGGCATAGTTAGAAATTAGCATTTAAAAAACCTTTGAAATTCACTGAAAAAACCATAGGTTTCAGGGACGTTATAGTTAGAAATTAGCATTTAAAAAACCTTTGAAATTCACTGAAAAAACCATAGGTTTCAGGGGCGTTATAGTTAGAAATTAGCATTTAAAAAACCTTTGAAATTCACTGAAAAAACCATAGGTTTTAGGGACAGTTATAGTTAGTTGGACATTGCACTCGTACAAAACCAAAGAAATTCGGCCGTTATAGTTAGTTCAGCTAACTATAACTCGCGCCCCCGCAATGCACTGCTGATGACGTCACTTATTACATCATTCATGACATGGTCAGTGACATCACTGATGACATCACTGATGACATCACTGATGACATCTCAAATGACATTACTGATGACATTACTGATTCCCATTTTGCCATGCACTGATGTTGGTATAAACTCTAAATGGAAAACAGTCATGGAAATTCGTTTTCACAGCGTGGTGCTTGAATACTACACTTGCCTTTGACAAATGTTTTTCCTCCGGAACGATTGGCACAGGAAGTAATCCTCACCAAATCCCTTCCTCGCTGCCGCATATTTTGCTGTGTTAGCATCTCCTGGTAGGCATGCGAAAAGCAAGTGGGTCATGCTCCTGATTCAATCCCAACAACATTCTCCGAGCATAGGAGCCCCCAACCCTGCAGGGCGGCCTCAATAAACGGGCACGGAGCAGCCCGTCAATTCACCTCGTGACACAAAACTCAGAGGCCCAATTCCGGAGTCATCACATTTTAATCAAAGGTACAGCAGCACATTCTGCTTCCTTTCTCCTTACGCGTTTCGGCGTTTAGCCTTGATCACATATATATATATCTCAACTTCAAACTCCAGCTCCCAGATAAAACCGGACATCGACACAGCAGACACGGTCAGGATTACGCACTGTTTATTATGCGCTGTTACGCGTTTCGGCAGTATGTCCTGCCCTATAGTATATATATATTTCTCAGAACCACGTTTCCATAGGAATAACATTTTGTCAGTTTGCTAATAACCTTGGCAATGTTTCCCCCTAAAAAAGTTCATCAACCTCAGCTCCTTCCTGGACAGTTTTGGGGTGATCCTTCAAGGAAGAGCCAGTAAGAAGGGGGGTCCCAAAACGTGTGTTCCCCGTGCAGTTTTCTATAGGAAAATTGAAAGGTGATACCACAAAAACAGATGAAAGGAGTTACACTAAATTTGGCAGAAAGCTAGATCTTGCTCCGGATTGCGTGTTTTTTCATGATTAGGTGAAAATGCGTTCAATCATTTTTGAGAAATTAAGGTTCAAAATGTATGTATAAATCACACCTCAGAAGATCCGTGGAACCGACTGATCTAGAGATAAGATATGATTGGCTCCCGCCACAACAAACAAAGATGTGATGGCAGCCATTTTAAGACTCGGGGACTCAGTCCCTTGCATGGAAAATAAGAACAAAAAAACAAATAGGGGGCAGTGTAGGGATACCTTGCCCCACCTAGGCTTGTGGGGGTGCTAGAGTCAGAAACTTAATATCTTTTCAGTCCGTACTGCAAAGCGTGAAGGATCCGTGGCGCTGATAAAAGAATTTTAAAAGCCACCCTTTTTAGGTTGAGCCTACAATGTAGCATGCACTGCAAGCATTCTCACATGTTTGAGATGTTGTTGACAGTAAAGGGTTTGCAGCCCCCCGTTCCTTAGGCTTCGTTGGTTTTACCTCCTCTCTTTGCTGCTTCGGGCATCACTTCATTTTCTTTGTGTTGAGCCTGGACCAAGTAGAGAATAATTCAACTTTATTAGTGTCCATCCGCTGCTCGCGTTTGTGATGTGATTCAGGTGCTCTTTCTTCTTCGACCTCTCACCCACCCCTTCTCCATGTTGCTTTCTTGTCCCCGTTGTTGTTGCTTGCCGGTACCCACACCCCCTTCCCCATCCTTGCTTGCCTGTCCCCCCCATCTGAAAAAAGTGCTGTGATGCTAACGATATTCAGGTCTTAGCACTTGTTTCTTAGTTAACCTTTTTCCTTTCGATGAATGAACTCTCTCCTGGTGATTTGTAAACGCCGAACCTGCAGCACAATCTTTTCTAATGGATTCACCAAGGGAGACTGACTTTGGAAGTTCTTAAGGGAAGAAAGAATGTTTCTTTTATTCTCGCCCACCTTGAGCTCTCCTCGTCCCAGTGCAATGCAATAGGGAAACGTCAACCTGCAGCTAAAACTGTGATCCACATGGATTTATTTTTTATAAAGTTCTTGTATAAAGTGTTGACGCCACCGCAGCTAGATCAGCCAGTTTATTTTGTCTGCTCTTCACTTTCAATTCAATTCAATTCAATAATCTTTATTCGGATATAAAGTGTCCATAAAAGCACAAACAAATCTCACAGAGTTAATCACTTAGACATTTACATAAAAACATCATCTGGATTTAAAACATACATCGAAGCTTTAGCTATATAAAAAAT